>PVIR01005046.1:10937-74834 GCA_004026965.1 Petromus typicus | reverse complement strand
CATTTTTTTGATCAAATTTTGATGACTTTCAAAATTTTGTTTTGTTGTAATATTTCCTAGGAAATAGAGGGAGAGCCTCAAAGTCCTCCACCCCTCTGATGAAATTCAGGTATTTAGGGACCAGCTCTTCCTCACAGTTATCCATAATGAAAACTCTGCAGACACACAACTTATTTATCAACTTTTTTATAAAAGTCTTCAAACAGGTCAAAAGGAGCTTGTCATGGGACAAAAGAAGAGCTCTGAATTCCAACTGTTCTTTGATGCAAAAATGCTTCAAGTGATCCTTCCAATCATTGGTCAAGCTCTTAAAGAACTCTCCATATTCCTCATTAGTAATACTGTCAGGGTTTCAGGTCCAAATGGGCTTTTTGTTCAGTTCTTCTTGATCAATGTACTTTTCCTTAATCTTCTTTTTCTTGTCACCATCTTTTTTTTCCCCCTTCTTCACAATAAACATCTTTTCAGGATTGTCATCATTTTTTTTCTTTACCTTCAGTCTCATCATCACTCATTTTACTTTATTCCTCTCCACAAAAAGAAATACGATAGCCAATAAACACAATATTTCTCCATAATCTCTTTTATTCTTCTTTCTTCCAAATACTCAGTTTGGTCTTCTTTAACATGCAGGATAACCTTTGTTCCTCGGCCCATAAGTTCACTTGTGTCAGCCCTCACTGGGAAGGACTTGCTTGCTGAAGGGTCCCTGGTGTATTGATCACAGTCACTTTCTCAGCAGCCAAGTACACAGAGTAGAAACCCACTCAGAACTGGCCAATCACGGAGATGTAGGCTCCAGCCTACAAAGCCTCCATGAAGGCCTTGGTCTCCAACTTGGCAATGATGCTGAAGTTAGTGGGGTCATTTTGATCCCAGTGTTCATGATGAGGAGGGTGTGATCTTGCTTGTTTGGACTAAGATTAATGTTCAGCTCCTTGCCAGTGTCTAGTTTATTGGGATTTTTCAGGCCTAATTTTGGACAGACCACCTGATCAATTTGACATTAGCTCCTTCAGGAAGATTTCTTTGTTGGAACAGAAAGTGTTGATGATGAATGACATCAAGTGGGCAATTTCTGCATGGAAAGCAAACATCTCCACCTCCTCCTCCACGAGCTGGTCCTGGGTCTGGCTCTCCTCAGCATCTCAGTTAAGTGACATGCAGTATTGGTAATGGAGAAGTTTAGAGATGCTAAAGCAACTGTCATATTTATTTTCTAAAATAAGGAACTTCTACTAAAATCTTACTTTAGTTTTTATTTTTTTGCTGTACCGGGAATCAAATTGAGGCCCTGTGCTTTCAAGGTAGGTGCAGTACCACCTGAACTAAATCGCTGGCCCTAAAATCTTTCTTTAAACGGTGATCTTTTTCTATTTCTTGCATGAATAATAACTGTTAACTAAAACTCTGATGCATAGGCACTGTAAACTCTAAACATAAGAAAGGACTATGGGACAGCTTAGAAGAGAAATCAATAACAACAAGATAGTGGAGGGAGCTGAGACCAGGAGCACTGAGTAGGATCCGCTTTCTAATGGTCATTAGCTAGAAGGCAGATCTCTGTCTTACTGACTTGAAAAACCAGAGGACTTAGTTTGGAACAATCACAACTGGTACAAGGGGGAAATTTTAGAAAGAAAAAAGTCAGAAACGGAGTGTCTCGGTTTTTGAGTATAACTGTGCATAAATATCTGGTTGAACTTGGAAACATGCATACACACTTCCAAGCAACCCAGCTAAGGCTAAAAGAACTGAACACAGGTCTCACCTGCTGTCCATAGCAAGAAGAATTTGGAATGTAGGATTAGCCAGGATAAACAATTTGCTCAAACCTACTAACCAACCATCTACCCACTCACCCACCTAAACGTTTGTAAAGAATATAATTAAATGTAGTTTGTACAACCTACTAATCACAATATGCAGATATAACCTAAATTTAGTTGATATACAAATGAAAATGTGGCCTGGTCTCCAGGTAAAAAAAGTTTAAAAGGAGATGACTGGAAGAGAATTCAGGTGTTAGATTCAGCAAGCAAGACTTAAAGAAGCCACCATAAACAAGTACATGGAACAAAATTTAAGATGAGACTGGTGGAAAACGTCTGTAATCCCAATACACTAGAAGGCCAAGGCAGGAAGATTTCAAGTTTGAGCTCAGCCTGTGTGGCTTTGTGAGACAGTGTTGCAAAATTTAACAACAAATTAATTTTTAAAAAGGGACTAGGAATACTGTCTCTCACAAAGATCCTGGAATCAATCTCCAGTAGTGTAAAAAAAAATTATTTATCATGATGAAGTAACAGGAAATGTTAGAAGTGAAGCAAAGTATCAAAGAACCAAACATCAATTCTATAACTGAAAAATATGTGAGATAAGTCTCTATGGCACAAGATTGGTAAGATAGTGAAGACAGAAGAGTGAAGGCATTTCAAGATAAATCAATAAAAATTACCCAATTTGAAAGAGAAGAAAGGATTGGTGGAAGAGGAGGAAGAAAGACAGGGATGGCAATAATAGCAACAGAACCTCTAGGGCACTACTGAAAAGTTTAATACAGAGACAACTGTAATCTCTGATGGAGAGATGGAAAATGAAACCAATACCACATCTGAAGAACTAATGGAAGGCCTGCCATGATGCTCTCCATCTAAAATTCCAGCAACTCAAAAGGCTGAAACAGGAGACTAGAAAGTTCAAGGCCAGTCTATGCAATATAGTATGATCTCATATTATTTCTTAAAGGAAAGAAAAAGAAATAATAGTAAAAGTTTCCCCAAATTTGCCAAAACATATTTATAGATTTAAGAGGCTCAGTAAACTCCAAACATGATTAAAACAGAGAAAACCATATCCAGCAAACTGTGAGCTGCTAAAAATTAAAGAGAAAAAAAAAAAAAAATGAAAGTGGCCTGGGAGTAGGGGAAGGCAGACTACACACAGACAATATGTGAATGGCTAGTAACTTCTCCTTGGAAACAAGTGTAGAAGACAGGGGAAGGACATCTTTTACATGCTCATGATGGGCTGTAATTTGTGTCTTGCTGCTGGGCTGCATGAACCACCAGTAGTACAGGGAAAACTACCCACTGGGCTGCCTTTTTTTTTTAGTAAAAAATACTGATAAATGATTAGATCTAATTGTACTATCAGTAGTACAAGCCGCCCAATGCCACAGTCATGCATGTACCATCTGTGGTTCAGGCTGGTAGGAACAAGCTCAAGTGCTAAGGAAAAGAATAAATAATCCTGGCAACCTAGAATTCTATATGCAGTGAAACTGAACTCAATTCACTTTTATATAAAATAAAAGTAATGGAATTTACCACCAACAGACCTGTACTCTAAGAAATGCTAAAGAAATTTCTTATTTTATGGGTTTAACATATATATCATATATACACACTCACAAATATGTATATATACAACAAACAGCCTTAATAGAGTGAGGTGATGGTAAATGCAAATATTACATTTTCATAAAGTACAACTGACAACTACAGTTAGACAATAAAAGGTTAAAAACATACAGTATAAACTCCAATGTGAGCACTAAAAATATAATGTAAATGGTATTGGTAAAATGCATATCAAAGGGAGCAAGAAGGGTGAAAGACAAGTTGTTAGCGTCAAATTTCTATCTATTCTCACTCAAGAACTCACACACTGAACCCAGAGGACTTTGCTTCGCGCTCCTGCCTGAGCTGTGGGTACAGGTAGTGTGGTCACTCTGCTGTGCTGCTCCACCTCTGCATCCAATCTCGCTTCCTGTCCTTCTGTAAACTGAAGCAGGGGAGGGGCCCACCAGAGCCATATGTGCTTCACTTTCCACAGCAGAAAGGAACATTTGTGTGCACTCCATTTTTCCTTAATGTTTCCAATATTACTGACTATGGGGGAAAATTCAGTGTACAAGAATCAGGAAAAAACTAAAGGGAAATGGTGACAGAAACAGAACTGATGGGGAAAAACTATGGCTGCTTCAGGAGAACTTTGATAATTTCATTGTAGGTTTAGACCATGGGGTTTAAAGGGTAGAGTAAATATCTGGATTTCAGGAGATGCAAATGTCATCTAGTCAGAGGGCTCTCTTCACAGTAAGATAAGGGAGGGGAACTGATAGAGCCTACAAAAGTATGTAAGTCTTGGAGTACCCCTGACCCTGACTCTGCCATGTGACTGTGATAAGTAAATAGGTTTGGGGTTATAGTTTTGGCCCTTAGATTCTAAAAGGTTCACTGTTGCTGCCTTAGAAAACAGCTGTTGCTAGAAGCTTCATTTTGGAAAACAGGTTAGAAAGGCTTACAGGTGCTCCCTGGAGATGTTCAGTGATGGGGGTAGAACTCAAACTCCAGTCTGCTAGACTCTAGAGCTCACAATCTTACAGTTATACTATTTATCTTAGAATTAAATTCAAATAAACAAACTATTCTAAAAGTAACCAATAACTGTGGATCTTTAAAAAAGTTTCATTGTTCCTGGTAGCTACAATTAGAGTACATAAAAGTATTACGTGCTGGGACGGGAGATTTAGCTCACTGGTTCAGCCACCTGCCTTGCAAGTACAAGGGCCTGGGTTCATTCCTTGGTAACCACATCCAACAATGCTGGGCGTGGTGACTCACGCCCACCTACGATCGACAATCGGTACCACATACTATAGTGCTGGGAGTATGCCTGGAATCCCAGCACTTGGGAGGCAAAGGGAGAAGGACTGCTGAGTTCAAGACCAGCCTGAACTACAAAAGTGAGACTGTCTCAAAAAAGCAAAACAAAAAAACCAAACAAACAAAAAAGAAAGTATCACGGGCTGTATGTAACAAAAGGCATTTTGGATAAATTATTTCATTTAATCCTGAAAACAAGCACATGGGCAGTATCTGTGACCCTATTTTTTTATTTTTTTAGTATTTTTGAGACAGGCTCTCACTTTAAAGTTCAGGCTGGTCCTGAAATCAGCCTCAAACTCACAGCAATTCTCCTGCATCTCCCTCCTGAGTGCTGGGATTACAGGTGTAAGCAACACGCCCATACTGTGGTATATGGTTACTGGGAATTGAACTCAGGATCTTGTGCTTGCTAAGCAGGTGCCAGAATCACGGAGCTAAATCTCGCCCGGTGATCATTTTTTTTTTTTTTGAGACAGGGTCTCACTTTGTGGTTCAGGCTGGCCCCGATCTCAGCCTCAAACTCACATCACAGCAATCCTCCTGCCTCTGCCTCCCAAATGCTGGGATTACAGGCGGGAGCCACCACGCCCAGCACTGTGGTATGTGGTACTGGTTGCTGCTGGGCGTGAGTCTCCACTCCCAGTATTGTATGTGGTTACCGGGGAATCGAATCCAGGCCCTTGCGCTTGCAAGACAGGAGCCGGAACCACTGAGCTAACTCCCCGGCCCCCCTGTGATCCTATTTTTATAAGGAGGTAAGTAACCTAGCCAAGATCACAGCCTTTTAAATATTTTTTGAAAACACACACACACACACACACACACACACACACACACACACACACACATTTTATTGCTAGTGTGAACAAATCAGCTTCGCAAATCAACTGAAACATAGTTTTTGTTCCTTCAACACCTTTTTTTGGGGGGAGACAAAGTCTTGCTTTGTAGTTCAGGCTGGCCCTGAGTTCACTATACAGCCCAGACAAGCCTCAAACTCACATTAATCCTCCTGCTTCCTCCTCCCAAGTGCTGGGATTACTGGCGTGAGCCACCATGCCCAGGATTGTGGTATGTGGTACTGATTGCTGGTGGGCATGAGTCACTCACCACACTTGGCGTTGTTGTATGTGGTTACCAGGGATCAAACTAGGACCTTGCACTTGAACCACTGGGCTAAATCCCCCACCCTGAGACACTTTCTAAATTCATTTGGGCATAATAACAAGATGCAACATGAATAAAGATGTAAGAAACCTGCATTTGTAGCCACTCAGCTCAGCTTTACCTTTGATCAGATTCTTCCAGTCCTAGTATTGTAAGATACAATTAAAACATTAAAATAATCAAAAAGCCCAAAGCAAAGTCACACACATATAGCAGACATGCATGTGTGTGTGCACACATGCACACACAACCCACCTACTCTTGCTACCCCAAAACCCACAAGTCCCAGTAGCCTTCTAGGGCAGCACCCATAGACATGATCTGGCTCCAGTCTGTCTGAAGTTACCCCTGTAAGACTAGGCCTTCTCAAAACTTCCACACTTGCTTCCTGCTGTTTATGAGATTGGGGCCACAGCCATAAAATGCAACACACTCAAGATGCATTAGCAAAGCAAAAACTGTATAACCAGGAGGGCAAATACTTTGCAAGTAACACTTGGAAACTTTGTCACTCTGCAAGCTCCCTCCCTGGGGTGCACCACCATGCTGCAGTACCTTTTGATATTCAAACAATGCAAGGAGGCAGAATTCTGTGTAACAGGACATTTCTTTTGTTCTGTTAACAACATTAACAACTTGCCCATCAGTCCAAATCATACGACAACATTCCCAAAGGTTTAAAGGCTCATAATATCAAGGTAAAGGGGCAGAACGCTGTAGCTTTGTGGCCAAGGTCAAGAGACTCGACACACAGTTTGCCTTCTCACTTGCAATGATGGTGCTGATGCCACATATATCTCCAAGGACTGTGATGAGAGTTTGTGGCAGGATGCCTGGCAACACAGTGTGTAAAGAACTGTTACGTCTTGTATTTTAACTAGTAAAGTTAACTGTAGAGGGTAGCTTTGCTGACAATGCAGGAAGCTCTTTCTAAAGAGCTTAGTGATACAGATCAATCTAAAATATGACTATCTTTTTTTAAAAATCCAAATCTTTACTGGTAAATTATAAATACACATCATCATCGATTCAACACTGAGAGTTTGTACCAGAATACATGATTTGATTCTCATTTTTCTCTTTCCCCCACCCACCCTGCAACCCCCCTCATCTCCTATATACATAAGCTTTGTTTCCTTTTTTTTACTACTATAATATATGACTATCATTTAAGGCAATGCTTATAACCTGAACATACAGGTTCAGTTAAGTTCTTTTATATACTAATTCTATCCTATTACTTCAAACTGGCTTGCTTAAAAAGTAATGAGTTACAAAAGTTACAAAAAAAAACAACCCAGAAATGGTGCTACATACCTATAATCTCAGCTACTTGCAAGTCTGAGATGGGAGGACCCTAGCTGGGAGGCTAGCCTGGACAACTCAGTGAGACTCTATCTCAAAGATAAAAAAGGGCTAAGGTTGTAGCTCTGTACAATATGGGTGCCGTCCCTACTACTGGAAGAAACAAACAAAAACCTTGAAAAACAACTACTGCAGCCACTGGATGTTTTGCTCACTGCTGGGCACACTAAAAAATGGTACATCCAGTTTGGAAACAGTGTCCGCTAGAGCTAAACATGTGGACAACTTCATGAGTATACAGCTAACTGAGATGCCCTCATGTGTGCTCCAGGGCACTCAATTACTTTTTGCAGCTATACTGGAGACAGCCCCAACCTGGAAAGCATCTAACTTTTCATCAATCATAGTGTGGCCAAATAAGCTACAGTATACTGACAAATGGATGCTATACAGCAGCGACTATGGGATACTATGTAGCAACGAATAACTGAATAAAACGGATGAACTTATAAACTAAATTGTAAATAAATGGTATGTACTAATAGGCACTGAAATTAAAAAAAAAAAAAGTTGGCTTAATCCACGGTTAGGACAGTGGCTATCCTCAAAGGGGGAATAATAAATGAAAAGGGGCATCTTGGGTAGATTTCTGGGATGCGGCTTTTTTGTTTTGGATACTGGTTAGATGTGTCCAGTTTGTGAAAATTCACTAAGCTGCTCCCAGAGCATTCTACGCAGTGTTGGTGAATATTTTTATACCCAAATAAAAAAATTAAGAAGTAGATAAAAGTCATGGCATAAAAAACTGTCAATTTTGTTTATTGTCTTTAATCCTCTCTAAAAAAGATTTAAGAAATTTAACACAATCTTCAAACATTTTCCTAACCTAAGATAAACTGACATTCTAGAGAAAGATATGGTGGTGCATGCTTGTAATCCCAGCAATGAAGAGGCTGAGGTAAGGGGATTTTGAGTTTGAGGCAGAGCTACACGAGGAGTTCAAGATTAGGCTGTTCTTTATAGCAAGACTTTAACTGAAAAAGAAAAAAAAAAAACAAAAACCAAAACCAAAACCAACTAATCCAACAAAATCCTGAAATATCGCCTCAAACAAAACAAAACAAAACAAACAAAAAAACCCCAACAACAAAACTGAATCCAAGGCTTCTGCACTGAGCTCCAGCCCCAGCTCCCATTTTTTTTTATTCGAGACATGGTCTCTCTAAATTGCTAGATTGTTCAAACTTGGCAATCCTCCTGTCTCAGCTTCCCAGAATGCTGGGATTACAGATACATATCACCATGCCCAGCTCTCACGTTGTCATACTTTTGTCAATGAAAGAATGACAGGAATTTCTATTTTAATCAGAAGCTCCACAAAAATGTTATTTACTTTTTACTGTATGTGTGTGTGTTTTTTTTTTAGACAGGCTTATTATATAGTTTAAGACTGATCTTGAACTCATTAGGTAGCCTAGGCTGGCCTCGAACTCTTGGTGATCCTCCTCAACCTCCCCTGTGCTTGGATTACAGGTGTGTACAAGCATGCCAGGCTGAGAGCTGTTTATTATGGCTTCCTTGGTATAATATGAAAGAATTAACTGAACCTACAGAGGGACTAAATGTTTTTCCATTAAAATTTGTTTAGTGCACTCAATCTACATAAGGCATAAGAATGTGAGAGTTTATGTTATGAGAAATTTTCACTGTTGATCACTTAAAATATTCCTATCAAGGATTCGTTTTCACTTGATAATGACACAGGTTAACAGCATTCTATTTCTCTATAAATTCACTCTTATAAGTATGGGAACAGGATATGAGTCCAAAGTTTTCTTGTGTTATCAAGATCTACTCAGGAAAGTATGGACCAGTAATTTTTCTATGACTTTGCCTAACAAGTTCATCACAAGTGCCACTTTCTTAAAAGTAAGCAATCACACAAATACACAATCCAGTTCAGGACAAGTAAGAGGCATAACAATAAAAAACTGAAAGAATGGGTTTGGAAACAGCTTTGATTAGCATGGTATGACTAAAGTGCTTTATAATATTTATTCTTGGTGAAAACTCTGGAAAAAAAATAAATTTTAAATCTCAGTAGGAGAAACTACTTAGTTACTGTGATACACTGTTCATGTAAATGCCCGAGGAAGCAATTATATTATTAAGTTAGATTTTATCACCTTACTTGGTAGCCCTTTACAAATTTTCAAACGCAAAGTTAAACTCCATATCAGGTGAAAACAGACACTGCAGGACAAAAGAATGCTCAGTTACCGGTGTTCAATGTGCCCAAGAAGACATCATGACCTACAGAAGAGGCATGAGATCCACCAGTGCTCCTGGCTGCAGGTGCGGCAACACCAAGGTGAGTATGACGATCCCTGTCCTCAAGGAGCCTCAGTCTAGTAGGGAGGAGACATACTAGACTGTGAGCTCCTCGAGGGCAGGAAAAGTGCTTCGGTCATCTGTGGCCCAGTGACCAGCACCAGGCTCAACAGCATTTGTGGAAGGGAACTGAAAGCAGGTGGCAGCCATCTATGGCAGTGTGGGGTAAGTACAGGAACACAGGGCACTGGAGATTTGAGGTAGAGGTGATCAGTTGCAAAATTAAAGAAGAGCCAGTGTAGGAAGGAGGCCAGGACAGATGGGGAGGGTCTCCATAGGTGGAGGAAGCATTCCACGCTGGGGCAAGAAGTGAGTTTAGCCATGGAATGTGAAATGGGGTGGGAAGATGTTTCCCAGCCAGAACTGAAGGAAGCCTAAGTGCTATCTGCAAGTCTTTGCCTGAACATGAGTGGTGATGCAAACCTACTAAAAGTTGTTCTGAGCAGGGAAGTTACCTTTCACTGCTATTTCTGGAAGGCAGGTGGGAGACAAGCCAAAGGGAGGAAGAACTGACTCAGACGAGAAGGAAACAGCTTTGCTTTTTTCATGACACAATGTCCAACTTATAATTTAAACATAAGTTTGGGACGTGTGAGAAAAAGCAGGACCAAAGTGAAAGACAATAAAGAGAAGAGGCAGGCAGAGCTTATGAATAAGCCAGACCACTGGGAAGAGTACTGAGGGCACTCAGGAGGCTGAGAACAAAGATCCGGCTAGCACCTGGCTTGTGTGGTAAGCACGAAGTGACAAGGAGAAGAGGGAGGGACATATTTGGCAGAGACGGTGGTGATGAGACTGGTAGCAAAAAGGAACAAATTTCAAAGACAGGAGCTGACAAGTTCTGAGGGAAGATCAAAGAGGAAGAAATACATTTCTAAGAAAACACAAAATACATTTTATGTTTACAAATACATAATAGATTATGTAAGTAAGAAAAACAATCCAGACACTGGAGATTTTCAGCTTCAAGAAAATTGTGGAGAGAGAAGAATGCTCCTGTTCAGAAACATGTGACGGCCTACCATGCAAAATGGAGCATTGAGTTGTCTATGGGCCAGTGGAGACAGACCCGTGGGCCAAAGTACGGGGGACCAAGTGAGTGGCTGGTCTTTTGGAGTACCATTTTTGTTGTGCATATAAAAACACTGCAAACTCTGTCCCTAGTGCTGGATCTGAAGCTCTTCAGAGAGGTCACACCAAACCTATCTCAGAGCACGAATTTACTAAGCAAACACTAGGTAGCCAGATGAGTCATTTATACTTCCTTTAATATGTCCTACTTCTGCTGAGATGCCCTCCATAAGAAGCCCTTGTTCTAAGGTGCCTGAAGGTGTGCTGACGTCTAGAGAGGGCTCAAGCACTGGCTAAGAAGGGTAAGGCAAATGAGCTTTCAGGGTCTCCTGGATCCTCATATTTCGAGATTTTTTTTGAAAAAAGATATAAGAACAGCAAGTAAGCAAAAAACTCATAAAATTAGCAACTAACTAAATATGAAAAGAGGCAGTATGGTACACACTGAACCACAATATTGCTGGTATAATTAAACTTTGTGCCCATATAGCAGATTAAAATAGCATATTTATGAAGGTATTCAATTCAACAAACATTCATTGGATGCTTACATAGTGCCCATTCCTAAGCTTGGCACTGGGATATAGAAATGAGGAGACATGTTGACACTATCAAGGGTGAGACGAGCTGTAGACTCAGACAAACCATGACCTCCCTGAGTCAGGCAGTAGGGAGGCTGGGAAGACTTTTCTATGGGGGACTTGCACACATGTGGTCTTTATGTGACCTGCAGGGGAACAAGGAGTACTGGAGGCCTAGGGTCTAACAGTGTCTAACACCAAGTGAGGGCCACAAAAAGGAAAGGGCTCTTGAAATACAACAGTAAAACTATGCAAAGGGTGTCAGGAGAGGTGCTCTTTGGGGTACAGGGTTGATTAAGGAAATTTCCTGAAGGAGGTAATATCTACGCTGGTTTCCAGAGGCTAAATCATCAGGTGGTAGATAGCTGGCATGTGGGAAGGCAGCGAGGTGCACTGGGAGACCTGCATAGGTACTGTATATGCACAAAGTATATGGGAGTGAAGGTGTTGGGTGAGATGAGATTTAAGTAGGGATAAAATGATTATGGATGTGTTAAGCCATTCATTCTAAGCCAGAAGCTAGGACAGAGAGAAGGGATCATAATTGGAACTTTATTAAGATTTTAAGATATAATTCACCAAAGACTCTAAATAAATACAGAGAAAAGTAAACCAAATGTAAAAGTAATTGCCTTTGCAGAAGAAACAGTTCAGCTTTAGATGTACTGACAAAATGACCTTACAATGCTAAGATTGCAAAGGAGAAGCAGCAAGATCTGCCCCCGCCCCAGGCCCTTTCCACCCCACTCCTACCTGAGCTGAGCTTTAAGTTCAGTAAACCTGGGCCGTCTGCTGGGGTCATAGGCCCAGCATTTCGTCATAAGGCTGTAGAGGGTAGGAGGACAATTTGGAGGCATTGGTAATCTTTCCCCATTTTCAATTCGACCGATCACATCATTGTTCTTCACTCCTTGAAAAGGCTTCACACCATGCATCAGTATCTCCCACATACATACACCTGTGAAGCGGGAATGAAAACAGCAGTGAGCTCAGCATGAAGGGTGCAACACCCAGCTCCACAGCTGGCACCAAAGAACCAATGGAGAGGTTTGGGGTAACTCATCTAACCAAAGCATCATTCTGTTGACTCCAACATAAAATATGAACAGCAATAATTTAACATGGTATGAATAATAAAATGTCAAAGAAAATGTAATTTTTCTCAGAGGTTTCTTTTATGAAAATCTTATAGTAGAAAGTGGTCCATCAGTGACAGAGATACTTCATGGCTTGATGAATGAGTTAAAAAAAAAAAGCTGAATGATATTTACATAAACCCTCTAATCAACTTCACTCCAACCTGTTTATAATGATAGCTGCTGACCTGATGCCTAATAAAGAAAATATTAAAACTTAAGTATTACATTTTTTTATAAAAGTCAGCTATCTTGCTTACATGCCTAAGAGCATTACTGTCTGGTTTGTTGTCACTGTCTTCTCTTCCCACAGTGAAGTTGTCAACTTCGCTGGGCTGCAGTGATCCTATACAGAGGTGCCACGGTTCAACCTCAGAAACTTGACTTTAATGATGGATCCAGCATTTCTATAACCTTCTGAGTCATCTTAAAAGAAGTCACCTTCGAAGTGAACAAACAAACGGCACATCCCTAAAGCTGACAACGGTGATGTATTACACAGTAAGAAAGGAATGCATAGTTTGGGGTGGTGACGGATACCTTCTCCTAGCATCTTGTAGTGGCTACTCTATGCTTTGGCCATCCTGGATCTCTCATTGTCTCCTGAATAGGACACAGCACACTTGTGCTGTGATCCTTTCCTTTACAAACTTCCCTTTTTAAAAGGAAGATCTGTAGTGTAGTTCTTCTCTGAAGTTTCTCCTCATTCTCCTGTGGGAAGTTACTGTCATTTTAAGTATTGTCCTATCATAAAATTCACATTGCACAAACAACACCCAAGAACGAGGCACAGCAGCACATCCCTGTAATTCTCGTACTTGGAAGGGTGAGACAGGAAGATCATGAGTTTGACACTAGCTGGACTATAGTCTCTGAATCAAAATACCAAAGATACTCCAAAGAAAGCAACTGTGATTTTAAGAGTGAAATGAAGCCATGTTACCATGTCAGCATCTATCAAATTCT
Organism: Petromus typicus; assembly: GCA_004026965.1. Taxonomy (NCBI): domain Eukaryota; kingdom Metazoa; phylum Chordata; class Mammalia; order Rodentia; family Petromuridae; genus Petromus; species Petromus typicus. The sequence goes on along the minus strand of PVIR01005046.1, from coordinate 61,544 downwards.
AAAACTGGTCTCGAATCTACTAATTCCTAGTAATTTCAAAGTAAACAGCCACTGAAAATAACAGTGTCTTGGTGCTGTTTTTCTCACTATCAATACAGTAACCCAAGGCTGGTTATCATTTTTTTTTTTAATTTTTTTTTTTTTTTGAGACAGGGCCTCGCTTTGTAGTTCAGGCTGGCCCTGAGCTCAGCCTCAAACTCACATCACAGCAATCCTCCTACTTCTGCCTCCCGAGTGCTGGAACTACAGGCGTGAGCCACCATGCCTGGCACCGTGGAATGTGGTACTGGTTTCTGCTGGGTGTGAGTCTCCACACCCAGTATGATATGTGGTTACTGGGGATCGAACCCGGGCCCTTGAGCTTGCAAGACAGGCGCTGGAATCACTGAGCTAAATCCCCGGCCCGGTTATCATTTCTTGAAAATGCAATAGGTTTCCAGTACCATTCTATGAAATTTACATGCACCATCCTTAATCTGTACAATACACTTGATTCCTTTAAATACTGTACTGTATAGTAAATCTTAACATGCCACCAATGATAGAAACCACTGTCATTTCACATGACAAAAAATGGATCCAAATTAACTAATCTCTGGGGTTCAAATTGTTTATTTTATTCTTACCAAAAGAGGTCCTTTAAGCTCAATGGGACATGAAAGTAACAGTATGAACAAAGTCAACACAAGTGCAGGCAAGGACAACTGTACCAATGTCCTCAATTAATGCCAAACACAAAATGCCACTGGTTTAAGCTATCCACAGTTCTAGAAATGATAAAATGAGAAAAATAGGCATTTTAGAATCATTAAAATGGGAAACCTCTCTAACAAAGTATATAACTTGTTTTGTGGGTTACATGGCTCAAAACTGCAGCCCTCTCTGTGAACCAGTATCTACTGTACTCTGAACCTTTTTCTAATAGTATCACATGACTTCTTTTCTTACTTGAAAATTTTTTCTTTTTAATTAGCAATTAGTGGATTCTAAATGGTTATTGATAGCAAGTACACAGGAGAAGAGTCAAAACAGTTTTTTTTTTAATAGAAAAAAATTGAAGTTGTTTTTATAGAAAAAAAAATAAATTTAACAACGGATCTCCCCTGAAGCAGTTTTAACCTGGTATAGATGGTCTGCAAACAAGACTGGCCACAAGATAGCACATAAGTGTTGTGAGAGGGAAAAAGCTCAGGGAATATAGAGAAAGGAAGGTGGTATCTGCTCAAGACAGCTACTACATATGGCATGAAGAATGAACATTAAGGTATTCCAGACAGAAATAACACCAGGAAGGGTGAAGACAGGAGTGACACCAATGATAAGAAGAGGAGGTCATTTTACAATCTGAATAAAGCAGTTTAAGTATAAACTATGGATAAGCTAGAGACTCACTCGAAACTGGTAGGAAGGTACAATACTCTACAAAGTCAGATGAAGAGGAATCACCTTGGAGTGATGGGAGGGGGAGATAAGACATCAAGAAAGAAGCAGTCATGGAAGAGAATGTAAACTTCCATACTTTGAGACAGGTAGATCTAGTCAAGAGATAAAGAGAAGTGTAGATCCTCCAGGTAGAAAAGCCATAACAGAACAAGAAGCACAGGTCAGGTGTTAAGTCTTTCACAATGAAGATGTACTGAGACCTCAGAGCAGACAAGAAAGAAAAGGGAAACAGACAGGTATAAGATAGCAGATGGGAAGAGGAGGGAAGAGAGACAGCCAAATGTTCCAACAAAACAATGGAGCAACGCAAAAGTGTGCTTGAGCCATGGCCCAGCACTTGCTCCATGGTGTCATCTCAGGACTAATGCATCCCTGGGCATAAAAGTGGTCAGGTTAAGGGTGGCAAAGCAACCTTCACATTAAGTTTAATTTGTAGAATATATGAAATATCCTTTTAAAAAATATAAAACTTTAAAATTACTCACCAAACATCCATACATCACTAGCTGAGGTAAAACGCCGAAAATTGATTGACTCTGGAGCCATCCATTTAATAGGCAATTTTCCTTTGGAAGCTAGAAGATTAATTTTAGAAAATAAGTTTTCCCTGTTACATGCTTGAGAACCCAAGAGAGCTAACTGAGACTTTTAAATAAAATTTAAAAGCTACAACTATCTGATCCTCTGCTATTACTCTGGCTTCTTACCTTTGTAGTAAGTACTGTCTTCCATGTATCGGGATAACCCAAAGTCTCCTAACTTTACACAATCATTTGAGGACACCAGAACATTCCGAGCAGCAATGTCCCTGATAAGGAATAAATTTTAACACAGTAAAAACAAACAAAAACACTGAACTCATCTATGTTATATAAAGATATACTAGTAGGTACTTTGAAAATCAGACAGCTTACATACAATGAACATTTATTAAGTTAAAAAATATTTTATTTCATCACATATACATATATGCCTTTTGGTAGATATTAATGCATGAATATGTTGGTAATTATTTTGAATGATGGCAAAATATATTTGCAAACAATGTTTATAACTGAAAATGCTTATTACTTTTTATGAATTCATATTACAAACTCCATTAACTAATATCATATACAACTAGGTCTGTATTTTCCACCATTATTAAGATGTCTCATTAACTAAGTTATCTTATGAATTTCTTTGAATGGTTTTGCTCATACAGTTTATTGTAATGATGGATTAAGAAAAATAATAACCCAGAGCCAACCATGGTAGCACAAATGTGTATAATCCCAGCACTTGAGAGGGGGAGGTAGAAGGATGGTTATGAATTTAAGGTCAGCCTGGACTACATAGTGAGTTCAAGGTCGTCCTGAACTACAGAGTGAGAACCTGTCTCAGAAAACCACCCCCGCAAAAAAACCTCCCACTGATCCTGACACAGTACTGTACTCAGCAAACAAATCATGAGGATATTTTCATGTGGGTTCAATTACGTACCTACAAGCTACAAATAGAGATAAACCGGAATTCTGCAGAATGTCAATAGATGTCACTAGAAATATTGTGATATCCAGGAAAGTCCTGGGACAGTTGTGAGTTTTGGAAACCATTTACATTTTCATTGTACTTGTGCGAAGTACAGACTAATGACTGTATTTGTTGTAAAAGGAATAAATGTCCTAAAAGTATCACAAAACATCCTTCAACCATATATTAACATGTTATTGTACTTCATTCTGAAAGGATGTAACATTCATAACTTTCTAGTGAGTGCACAGCAGATTAAAACTATACAAAAGTATTTTGGGGGGACAGTAAGTAATCTCTTCATCCCAGTCTCACCCACTGCTTCCTCTGCTCAGACAGCAACTTAGCAGCTTCATGACTGTCTTACCTGTGTACAAATCTTTTGCTCTCCAAGTATGCAAGTGCTGTACTAAGCTGATACGCATATAGGATCAAAGATGCCAGATCCAAGCTGTATTTCCTCACTTGCAAAAATGATCTCAGCTTTTGGAGAAATGGCCAAGATAAAGAAAGAGAAAAAATCAGAGACAGAAAAAAGAAATCAATAACAAAAAGCTACACTCAATAATGTGACCATTTCCAACTCTCCCACCCACTCTAGGGCTATGGATGGAACCCTGGGCCTCACACAATGCTAGGGAAGTACTCTAACACTGACCTACAGCGTCAAACCTCCAAATTCATATCTAATAAGAGAATAGCTCTAATTCTTAATTAAAAATATGTCTAACAAATAAAACATTTTTAACCCAGATATTAGTCATTCTTTATTTGAAATTAGAAACCTTATGACTATAAACACTTTCCAAAAAAAGATATGCTTCATGGGCATGAATAAAAGCATAATATGAAGTACAACTACATAGCAACAATTGACAAAAACATCTAGATGCTGTCAAACAAAGTAATACACACAACAGTCCATTCATTTCTATGCAAACTTCACTGCATTTCAGGGTAGGTAATCATGGAATGAGGAACAAAGACAGGCAGGAAGCAGTCTTCCTCAATTTCCTACTTCAGTTTGAATGTAGAAGGGTAAAATGGCTGCAGTTTATCCCACTTGGCTTAGCTGTCCCACTAACTAAGCTAAATAACCACAGAAAAGAAAGGCACATGAATTTATTAATACTCTCATTATGCAGGGAAACATTTAGCAGTAGAATATTTTGTCACAAGAATTAGCAAACTCTTCAAGAACAAAAGCAGAAAAAACTTCAAACCAAAAATATACCTAAATAGTCCATTTCATTTGGAAATGTCAGACAGAAGGGGGATATATTCAGTGATAAAAACTGAGTGCCGGTCTGCCTCCCTGCCTGGTGGTGTGACTCACCACACTTGGGGTGGGGCATAAGAATTTGCATTTCTAGCAAGTTTCCAGGTGATGACTGACTGAAGCGTCTGCATTTTGGAAAATTTCAAAGAGGGCTGTTGATACTGTTACTACTCAGATTTTTCAAAGAAACTATGACTAATATCAGTTGGTCTGGAAGACACTGCAATTTGTTTTCTGCGGAGAGAGGGCTGAGACAGGGTCTTGTTGCGTAGTTCAGGCTTGCCTGGAACTCATGGTGATCTTCCTGCCTCAGCTTGCTGCATGCTGGGATTACAGGCATGCACCATCGTTCCTGAACTCCATGAAAAACTGCTAATTTATCTAAATTCAACATTAATTTACCCAAAGCCAATTATTTCTTTCATGCTTGAATCATTAGGCTAGTTCTTTAGGCAACAGCATCTATAAGAAGTATGTGGTCAGCTGCTGCCACCACTTCCCATAAAATATCTGGATGAGAAAGACAATGGTGTAAGTATTGGGTAAAGAGAATTTAATGGTAAGTTTTCTGTTTTGCTTTTCTTTTAAAGACAAAGGTCTTGTTTCATTCGCCAGGCTGTTTTCAAACTTTTGGCCTTCCTGGGTATAGTGGCACACAACTGTAATCTCAGATACTTAGGCAGCCAAACCAGGAGAATTTTGTTAGCTACTAGCCTCAGAAACATAGACTGCCTCAAAATAAAGAGGGGTGGGGGAGTAACTCCATGGTAGAGTACATCCCTAGATTGCAAGGCCTTGGGTTTAATCTTCTGTAACATACACAAAAACTAAACACAATACAACAACAGCAACAGTAACAACAACCACCACCTCCTAGACTCAAGCAATTCACCCACCTCAGCCTTCCCAGAAGCTGGGCCTACAGGCAAATTTCACTGTACTTAGCTCAATGATGAAGAATCAAGATGATACATAACCTACATGAGAGCCCTCCAGAAAATCCAGGAAAACCATATTTCCTTTTCTGAATAAAAGATATCAAAATCCAAGTGCAGACTAAATGATTACAAAGTGTGAGACTACTGCTTAGTCACCAATCCAGACAGGTCTGGAGATCAAAGTACCTCTCCAAGTGTGCACAGCTCCATTATTATCCAGACAGGATTCTCCGTGATGACTCCAATCAGCTTCACAATATGAGGATGGTCAAATTGCCGCATTGTTACTAGGGGGAAAAAAATTGTCCAGTTATTGTTTTAATAACTGTTAGGTTTTTTTTTAAAGACTGCTCTAATTATGACACAAAGCTGATGATGTGGGGGCTCTGAGCTCAGTACCCAGGTCAGTTTTACTCACTTCCTCAAGGGACGGAGGCTGAAACAGAAAGACCCACGGAATAACTATAACAGCCAGCTAATTCCAGGGGGAATATAGGATGAAAAAGGGGAAAGAAAACCCACTGAATTTCAGCAAAGAGTGCAGGAAGAAATAGTGTAGCCTGCTCTCCTAGGGCCCTTTAGGACTTGCTGGTGAAACTAGCAGGTGACCTTCGGAACCTTGGGCAGGGATGGGGCCTTTGCCCTACAAGTCCTTGGATTCCTTGCTGTGAATGCCCACTGGCTGGGCCCAGGGTATAAAAGCACAGGCGAACTTTTTACTTTGCCCCATCTTGATGACCTGATTCAGCGGTAGTCCTGGAGCTGAGAATCCCTCACACTGCAGTTTCCTGTCCCAACCCTGCTGGCCTAGCTGAAGCTCCCACCAGCTGCAGCAAGGCATGGTGAGAATGGTGGCCTCCTAACTGCAAGAGGACCATTACATGAGTCCTAGAAGGCAGGTCTGGAAGCATGGCCCTTTAGGGCCATAGAACTGCACAGATCTGAGAACCGGGATGACTGCTGTCCCCAGTTAGATTGCATCTCCTTGTGATAGGATGAATAAAGGCCTCTCCCATCCTGGAAAGGCCAAGGGAGGTGGAACAGCTAACAGGTCAGGGGTAGTCGCCAAAGAGAGAAACAGTGAAGTAACATTTCATGTTTAGCTAATTGGAAATGTCCATTACCTTCTTGGGAAGATGTACTCGTCATTTTTTAAAGCTTGTATGAAAAAGCTGCTCTCATCCTCATCCAAAACTTTTAAAAACCTTGTTCCATATGGATAATATTGATGTAAAGAGGTCCAAATATTAAAACAACACATTTTTAAAAATTTAAAACTCACATGAAGTGTTATTTTGTTCAGGTACTTGGCAAAATCACTCTTGAATAGTATAAATTGTGTAAATGCATTGGTTCTCGGAAGAGAAGAAAATGCAGAGTGCTGTGATAGTGTACTTAGAGAGAGGCAGGTTACCATTATCCTTTATGTCTTTGTTATTTTCCTTTACTTTGCTGTGTACGTAGGGTGTGTAAAGACATGAGCTCTTTTACAGTATCTACTCTTTCTAGATGTTAAAGAGGTTTCCAGTTCTTTTTTTCTTTTTTTGTTTTTTTGTTTTTTTTGAGACAGGGTCACGCTTTGTGGTTCAGGCTGGCCCTGAGCTCAGCCTCAAACTCACATCACAGCAATCCTCCTGCCTCTGCCTCCCGAGTGCTGAGATTACAGGTGTGAGCCACCACGCCCGGCACTGTGGTATGTTGTACTGGTTGCTGCTGGGCGTGAGTCTCCACGCCCAGTATGGTACGTGGTTACTGGGGATCGAATCCGGGTCCTTGTGCTTGCCAAGACAGGCGCTGGAACCACTGAGCTAACTCCTGGGCCCCAAGAGGTTTCCAGTTTCGACAAAAGTAGAGATGGTAAACAAATTTTGTACGTTTTGTGTTAAAATTCCTAAGAAAGATTGTTTCCCAAAAATTTGAATATTTTAGCCTACTAGGTTAGTGGAGAAGGGATGGGTTCTAAACTAGAATGCTCATATTTTTAAGACACTTTCAACTACTGCTACATGTGAGCAATTTAATCAAGACTGCTGTGTATATGTATCAGATAAAATGAATCCTTAAATATCTAGTTTTATCTAAATGTTTAGAAGCATTACCTTGTAAGTATCTTTTTGCTAAAATTCACATAAAATATTGTCTTTTGGGAAGGGAATGGTTAAATCCTTCTTGAACAATATGGTACTGCTTATACTTGCTCAGTGGTTTGGAGGAGGAGGGAAGGATGCAAATGCAAAATATAGTATGTTAGTGCATTCATAGTTGGACATCTTGAGACACAATTTTTAAGTGTTTTGTGGTTTTGCTGTGTATATAATGCATGTAACGGGCAAATAAGTACAAAATTTACAACAGTTAGTCTGTAAGTGTTAAAATAGGTAGCTAGTGCATGACAAAATTATTATTAAAGTTAGTATATTTTGTATACTTTGTGTTGAATTACATAGAAAAGTCTATCCTCTATAAATGAATTTTGAATTCAATCATCTCTAACACTACATATGCCTACCTGTACTTGTCCACTAGGGAGAAGGTAGAAAGAAGTCAGAAGGGAAAGGTTCAAGACCAAAATGGTCATATTTAGAAGAGACCTTAGATTATAACCACTGCTACATGTGCAATTTTATTTATCAGTGCAGTATTACAGCAGGTAAGTTCTCATATGAAAAATCTAGTTCTAGATATATAAAAATGCTTGATAAATTTTAAAAGCAGAAGTAGTGGAATGTCTGTAAACATCAATTTTTTGGTTTTGGGAATCAAACTCAGGGCCTTCTTGCTTGCCTGGAAGGTGCTGTGCTGCTGATTTATACCCCGGTTTTACTTTCTTGTATACACAGCTGTATAGAAAGGATAAAGAAGTCCTAATTGAAATCTAGTCTTTCTAGATACTGAAGAAGTTCCCAGTGTATAACAGTAGAATTCATCAACTAATATGCTGGGTATATTTTGTGTTAAAATTCCTTAGAAAGAATGTCCTTAAAACCATTTAGGACATTATTAGTCTCCTATATACGCATATATCTGTTCCTTGGGTTTCAAAATGGAAAGTGGACCTTTCTAGGAGAAAGTGATCCTATTTAGAGGACACTTTAAAATTATTGCTGTTGCTGAGTATATATGAGCAGTTTATTCAATGACACTATACATATGGGACATAAAAGATTTTTTTGCTGTTGTTACTTCACAGGAATGGTTGTATTCTGGAAACGGAATTGTCAAATTTGGTGTCCTGATGGCTCATAGGATGCAGGAAGGGAATTAGCACAAAAGGAAGTGAGTTCAGATTGTCTTACCATTGTTCTATATGTACATTTAATATTGCTGAGTATTAAAGGAGAAGTAGCAAAGTAATCCTTATATTAACTGTCCTTTTGTTAGTTTTCAGGAAGAACTGTCTTCTGGAAGTGACCTTTATTAAAAGTCACCTCTTGGAGCTACATGTAATCCTGAACTTAAGTCACTGAAGTGATGAAGAGGGCAAAAAGCGAGCTGATTGTGGTAAGGGTTCTTTGCTAGTATCTCCACACCTGGAAGATGATTTGAGATTATAACTATAGGCCTACAATATGCATTTTTGGTAAAATATTTGGGTTTATTGTGCACAAAGTTCATATTCTACTGCAGAACATTGGAACTTTATAGATGTCCTGGGGGGATAATGCATGGTAAAAAGCAGAGGTAGTTAGACTTGTACTTGAGCCCTTTTTGTTATAATTGATAGAAAAGATGTATCTTGGACTTGGAATTGTTACAACGCCTCTTGGCAGTGTGTGTCAGGACTTGTCATGAGGCTGGCGGCAGGGGGTGAAATAAGCCTATGAGGAGAGATGTGTGCAGATTCACATTTTGATGAGAAGAATCCATGTGTGTGCAACTTTTAGCTATACTATATAAATATGTTAATAATTCAGGAGAATAGATAATCTTGCTAATATCTCAATAGTAGAGATCCGTTAATCTCAGACATGTCTTGGTATACTGTTGCTTTCTGTCTTGTTTTCAATTGAGCATTAACGAAATGCAGTATTGTAAGTTTAATTCTGCCAATACCTCTATCTAGAGGCTTTTGCCATTTTTATCTTCAGTGAAATTTTTGCTCCCAATAAAGGCAGGATTACAATTTCTTTTCTAACAGAAGTTGGTATAGTGTATTCTTGGTTAACAAATATTCCTGTAGCTTTTTTGAATTGGTGAATATTCATGATGTGCAAAAAAGATGACATACATGGTACAAACTCAGTCATATAAAATGGTATGTGGTATGTGTACATATGGGACCTAGAATAATATTCAGCTAAACTGCTTATGTCATTATGGCTGCAAATGATTTTGTTCTTTGCTTGTGTTTTTGTTTCTTGTAATGCACTTATTAACTTTAAAAAAAGATTTTAAAAATAACTCAAACAAACCCATTCTCTTCCTCTTTACACTAAGATGACTGTGGGCTATCTAGGTTTTCGTCTGGTATGTGATAAAGTGGGAATGTGTAATTCATTTAGCCAGGCAACATTCTCTATGGTAAGAACCACTCCTGACTGGTGAAATGTTAGGGGAGGAAGAGGAAATGAGATAACCAGCTAGTGGGAAGCCACAGTGAGAGGATTCCTAGTGTAGAGGATCTTACTATCCCTGTCTGTAGATGTTCTCAGGGCACAACAGAGCTGAATAGTGGTGTTAGAGAATACGCAGACTATAGTGCTAGAAATGGGCTACCTGGCCTGTGCATTAAAGGTCTAATAATCCCTGGTCTAGGCCAACTCTCTCACTCTATAAGCACCTACTAAAACCCTGCATGAGCTGACATATAGTGGTACCTCAGTTCATGAACTTAATGCTTTCCGTAATTCTGGTCGTAAACTGAATTGGATGGGAACTCAATCAAATTTTCCCATAATGTCAACATTGAACTTAACCACTGAATCTGATTTAATTTTTGTCCAATTTAGTTTGTAACCAGAATTGTAGAAAAACTAATGTGTGAACTGAGGGACTAGTATATACATCTGTTAAATCCCCAGAAGTTAAAAGCTAAGCAACCCTTCCAAAGAAAATAAGTCCAGTCTGATTTAATTGTGCCTGTAAAACTATATATCTGATTTCTATATTCATGGTCCACATAAAATATAAAATCAAAATTTAGAAAAAGATAAATTTTTGAAATTTGTGATTTTGAAAATACACAATGAACAAGAAGTCCAGTAAAGGTAAGGCAGATACAGTTGGGAAATAATAACTGATGTTTGTGTTTTCTTGGCTTAAGAACACTGTAGAAATAAACAATGTGAGACAGAAGTTATGGGCCAGGCCTTTTCCTATACATAACTCAGAGACTCAGGAACAGGATTAAGAATGTGCTTGAATGTAATGAAGTCACAAAATGATTCACAATGCATTAGTTTACTGTATGCTTAGGTGGCAAACGTTTACTAAAATGGAAAGTGGAAGGCATTCACTTGATGTAGTGAAAACATCATGATTTGGTCCTACACCAGCATCTACTGAGTGCCTTTCATGTGCTAGGCCTTGCGCTAAGAATGGGTAAGGAACCCTGAGCAAAACAGACTTTGTCTCTATTATCATGGAGCTTAAAGCCTTACGTGAGACCGACAATAATCCATATGAACAACATATGCATTTAATCATGAATACTTAGGAGGAAAACAATGTGGTCCTACAGCAGACAACACTATTTTAAGTATGGTAGTCAGAAAAGGGTTCTCTCTGTAGGTGATGTTTAAGATAAGACTTGGAGGGTGAAAAGGGATTAGGTCTTTGACAGGTGGAGGACAACAACATAGCCTGAGAGCAAGTAAAGATGGCTCAAGGTATACAAAACTGACAAGACTCTTACTCTTCATGAGTTTACTCTCAGAAGAGAAGATCAGTAGCACAAAACTCACCCAGGGAAACTTCCCCACAAGATAGAAGTGCCAGAAGAATGTAGGTGAAGAAACTCACTTCTAGTAAAAAATCATCTGGGAAATCATCGTAAGAAGTCTCTTTCTGGGTGTCTTTCTGATTTTATAGGCAGAACTCTAGAGGACTGAGTCACAATCCTTACTCCTCCAGTACTTTGTGAGTTCCAAACAGCCAAGGAGTGTGTTTGTCTTGATAGGCAATCTCTGTGCTGAGATCATTTTATATATGTGAAAGAAGAGGTCTAACGGTGTAGCTACTCGAGTATAAATATCTGCTTTTATGTGTAATACATTGCATTTACATGGCAAAAACCCATAAATGTGTGCCAGTGAAAACATGGACATTAATTTGCACGAAAAATAATTGCAGTTGTCTCGAAAAGTGAAAGCAGTATCTTTCTTCTTCAGGGACAGGATTTCACAGAAAGTTATATGGAATTCTGCAGAAATTATAGAAACTTACAGGCTTCTTGAAGAAATTTCTCTCTCACGCTGTCCGAAGTACAGTTTTTACATGTTTTAATTGCAACTGCCAAAGCTGGATTCTCCTGTGTTAAGGAAATTACAGAATCATCCACATGCAAAAAGGTTCTCTGTATCAATCATCAGGCATATTCCTGAGAAACTCTTCATTTTATAACTTTGTGGATTCTATCCAAAACAGGATGAGGACTATAAAATCTTAAAAGAAAAACACTTAAAAATTTTTGTAGAAAATCCTCAAAGGAAATAGACATGCATGTAAAACACTGCAATTACTCATTCTCCCATCATAAATGCTAAGAATGTTTGCTACATGGAAGGTGGTGTCCTAGGTGCCTGGAGTCACCAGTAAACAATATAGGCAGCAGCCTCTGCTCTTGTCCAACTTCTATTTCAGTGAAGAACAAAGAAGTTATTTATGTAATATATGGAAAAACAGTGTTATGGAGAGGCATTAAGATATAAAATAAAGTGGTTGAGGTGGTGGCTGAGAAAGACCTCACTGAGATGACAAGATAAAAGCAAAGTTCTGAAGGAGGAGAAGGACCTAGGCAGGTGGTCAAGCTTAGTATATTACTCTATGCTGTAGAAAGAATGTACATGGCCTGATCAAGGAATACATGTATGGCCAGTAGGGCTTGTGTTGAGTATATGAGGATGGAGATTATGGTGGGGACTTCAAGCCAGTACAAAGACTCTAATCTAAGTAAAATAGGGATCTAGGATAGAGTCTGAGTAGAGGAGTGTATGGCCTGACCCAGGGTATGAAAGGAGTAGTCTGGATGTGCTACTTAGATGGCTATGGGGAGATTAGCCAGGCCATTGTGATAGTAGCCTACGTGACAGATGGTAGTGGCTTGGTTAAGTGTGGCAACAGAGGAGGTAAACAGAAGGGTTGAGCTTCTGCATCGATTTTTAAGATAAGAGAAAGTGGCTCCTGATGAAAGACAGAGACAGGAATTCTTATTTTTGGCCAGAAAATCTAAACCAGCCAGATAGAAGATCATATATAAATTTCGATTTGGAGGTGGTAAGCTAGAGATATCCTGAGATAGCAGAAGCACAAGGGCACTTATTAACTACTGGGTAATAAGACAGTATTCCTGGGATATAGGAAGAAGCCTGAGCTGGATATGAGTCAAAAGTAGCTCATGGGACTGCATGACATCATCAAGGGAGATGAAGTCTAAGGATAGTGCTCTGAAGTCCTACTTAATGAAGTGGAGGAAAGACGAAAATAGCCAAAGAGGGCAGGTGTGACTATCAGCACAGGAGAAAAACCAAGACAATGTATTGTCCTAGCAGCCCAAACATATGCCTTTTCAAGTTCAAAAGTTTAAAAAATACTGGAAACACGATATGAAAAGTGATTTACCATTTAAAGCTTACCAAAAGAATCCAGGGGTGAATCTGGATAGTGACTCTATCTGCCATACTTACATTGGAGATTATGTTATTTTTACCTGAACAACTTATCAATCTTGTGTCATAACTGTGTATTTTTGTAAGGTGCTTCATAGCATGTTATAAAGACAGAAAAGAAACAGATGAAAGAAAGAAGGCTGGAGAGAAGAGAGGGGGTTAACAAAGTTTAGTAAATGCTGTGTCCTGTCTCAGTCCATGTCGCTGCTGCTATACTCCTTTGTAAGAATCTTTCCCAAGCATATTTATGAAATGTGGTGGATTAACCAGGCAAGGATGTAGTTCAGGAGGGAGAGAGGCATCATGGGTGTAATGCTATTCTCTCTCTCTCTCCATCCTCTTTGAAGAATATAGAATTATATATTATTCTATATATTCCAGAGGGGTGTGCTATCTCTCTTTAATTTCTGAAAATGTTTTGACAGTTTCGTGCTTTCTGAATATTACTTTATTCTGCAACTCGAATTCTGAAGGTGAATTGGCAGAGTAGGAGGCTTAGGGTATCATGTTGCCAGAAAGTGCAACTTCTTATCTATAAGGGAGCCACTTGAAAGATGAATGAGGGTAATTTGTAATTGTGACAGGTACCATATAATGGTGGCAGCTTGGTAACACAGTAGACAGGATGCACTGTCCTGAGACAGAATGGAGCTGCCACTTGTCAGAAGATTTGGCCCTGAAATGATACCCAGGTTTAATTTCTTGAGCACTAATGAGCTTAACTGTACCAATCTTCTTCTGAAGAATTCTTGCTAATTACTTGTGGTGTTCAAAATACCAGTCATAGGCAGGAGACTGATGAAGATGAGATTTTACTCTTTTCCTTTTTTGAATTTATACATATACTATTAGGTTCAGTCCTGGCCTCATCTCTCCTAAGCTACCTTATCTACTACCAAAAGGATCAAGTGACACATGTTGATATTCAAATTGCTAAGTCTAGTTTAAACTATCTCCTTTAGTCCAGATTCGGGCCAAAAGTTATTTTTAAAATAATATAATATGCCCCAAATGGAATACAGCTATAAAGAATGATACATTTGATACATTTATAGGCAAATGGATGAACCTAGAAAATATATGTTGAGTGAAATAAACCTGACACACAAGTTTAAATACCACATGGTATCTCTCATTTGAGGAAGGCCAAGTACAAACAGAAAATATAATAAAGGATGGATACAAAGGGAGAAGAGTATGGATCTCTTGCAATAAGGAAGTGGTCCAAGGAAACAAGGGCAAGGGATGAGGAGGAAGAGGAAGAGATTGAGGAAAACAAAGATGTACCATGTAGAAGAACCTAATAATCCCAGTTAATATAAACACTATATGAAATGACATGAGCTAAGACAAGTAGTATTAACAAATATGAAAAAGAGAACAGGAGAATCATAGGAGGAAGGAGAAGGGAGTGAAAAGGAAGGAGGTTAAAAAAAGAAACAAGATGTAATATGTACATACAACCACTCCCCAAACTGATTATAAACTGTATGAATGGAAAACACATACTAATACAAAAATACAATATGCCCCAAATAGAATACCTGATAATCACCATGAAGGTGGGTTTTTTACGACCACCTTATTGAGCCATGAGGTCTTGGAGTATTTGGTTTAGTGTTAGTTTTGATGTTTCCATAAAGGTGGTTTCAAGTGAGTTTAACACTTCAACCAGCAGATGGAGCAAAGCAGATTATGCTTCCTGGTATGGACTGGCCTCCCACAAAGAGAGGAAACTCCTGTGCCTGACAACCAGGACACTATATTCTTGCCCAACATATTCTTGAACTACTCGCTATTTTCTCAAGGCTTCAAACTTGGGCTGGATTATATCAAGCTCCTACATTTTCAGCTTGCAAAATGTAGATCTTGAGAATCAGCCTGCATGACAACACAAGCTTACTATTTATAATTAATCTCCATATGGCTCTGCCTTTCTGGAAACAGTACCAACCCTGTTTCTTCTACTAGAGTCTTCACCTTACTTAAACAGTATTCAGACAGTTACTCACGGTGGGTTATCCAGAAGCCATTTTTTATTCTTCTATTTTCACTGCCATCTTGCTGCGACTCTAACAGCAATGTTTACTTTTCCCTTTGCTACTCACATTCCACATGGCAGGGTCATATTTTAAAGATGTTGATCAGATCATTTTATAAAGTCCAACTCTCTCCCATAGGGCATAGGCCCACTTTTCTAGTGTTAATTGTGTGACACAGGTTAGGCACCGAACTCTGAGAACTTTACAAAGTTAACCTCTCAGAGACAGACACTAAAGAGAGCTCAGAGATCATCAGCTTCAATTATTTAAGAATCAAGAAGCCTCATCTCCCAATATCTTATAGTCAAGCACAGCGAGGGCTAAACTTATATCTTTCCATTCAACTTAGATCCATTGCTGCTTTTACTAAATTTTACCTTCAAAAGCAAGGCAAAATTAATTTAATTAAATAAAATATATAATAAATGAAATAATTTGATATAAGCAGAAAGTAGAGTTGATTAAAGCTGGATTTTTAACAAACTGTACTACTATCTTACTATGGCAGGTATCTGTTGACTTTGATAAAAACTAAACAAATTTCTATGCAACTAATTTAATAACTAATTTCTGTAACTTTTTGATTGTAAAAATAACATTCAGTAGTGCACATGTAAAGGGCATAAAAATGCAGTTATTAAGGTGTTAGTTTGCCATTTTCAAAGCAGAGGAATCAATAGATATCAATCAATTAATATCTATGCAGCTTTAACTTCTTAGCACTATTGTGTATACTTGTAATACTAGCTAAATTTTTTTTCTGCTAGATTGGTGGCACATGCCAGTAATCCCAGCACTCAAGACGCTGAGGTAAGAAAATTGTCACAAATTTGAGACCAGCCTAGTCTACATAGTGAGTTGAACACCAGCCTTCACTACAAAGTGAGACCTTGTCTCAAAACAATTTTTTAAATTTGCTAAATAACTATGTACTAATTCTAAAATGTTACTTAAAAACTCATCAGTCTAATAATAATTAACAACATACAAGTGCTGGTGAGTTATGGTGAGGGAGGGAAAGTGGTGCAGGTACCTTAAAATCAGTTTAGTAGCTTGTCAAAAAGTTAAAGGCAGTTACTATATGAGGAAACTGTTCTATCTCTGACTATATACAAACGTATATAGTCAAAAACTGACCAACTATATCAACATAAAACATGTACATGTATATTTAATAACCCCAAAGTACATTCAACTTAGATGTCTAAAAACTGAAGAATGGATAAACAAAAGGTGGTATATCTATACAAAGGATAATTATTTAGCAATGAAAAAATCATATATGTATAATCATGTTTATCTGAAATATCCAGAAAGAAACAGAAAGGAGAGAACAGTTGTAAGAGACTGAGGGAAAGTGGTGTGGACAGTAATTGCTAAAAGTATATGCCAATTTTCTGAGATGAATATATTCGTGTTTTTATTTTTTTTATTTTTTTTTGAGACAGGGTCTCGCTCTGTGGTTCAGGCTGGCCCTAAACTCAGCCTCAAACTCACATCACAGCAATCCTCCTGCCTCTGCCTCCTGAGTGTTGGGATTATAGGCGTGAGCCACCACACCCAGCACTGTGGTATGTGGTACTGATTGCTGCTGGGCGTGAGTCTCACACCCAGTATTATATATGGTTACCGGAGATCGAACCCAGGTCCTTGCTAAAGAGACAATATAAACTTAAAGAGTGAACCTTAGCCCAGATGTTTAGTAATGGTAAAACACTTACTGGACTTAAATACACGCCCTGATGTACATCACCAAATTGGCCTTCTCCAATACATCGTCCAAGCTCTATTCTTTCTCTTTGAATCTCATAATCCCTGGCTGTAAAACATGATCCATATATCATTAAACAGCATTTTTTTTTTCTCCCAATACCGGGGATCAAACTCAGGACCTTGCGCTTGTGAGGCAGGCATGGTGCCCCTAAGCTAAATCCCCGGTTCCCATATATCAATAAATAAATACAATATTCTAAACACATAAAAAACACCTGATGCATAAATCATCCATGAGCAAAAACTTCATGTGTAGTACATCAATATATAAAAAGGCTTTAAACAGAGTGGAATTCTCTTAACACTTTAAAAGTAGTTTCTATATCAGTTACAGTATTGGATAGAAACAATGAATTCTGTTAAAGATAGATTTATTTTTCATGCTGTTCTGGGGAGTCTTTGAATGTCTAATTTATTTTGTATCTGCTTAATAGTTGTCTAAATAATTGTGCCAAGTATTAAATTACATACTTAATAAGAGCTTTTACTTTAGAAATTCATATGTGAAGGCTGTGAAAACATTTATCTGAAGCAGTTATTTTAAAAAATAATTAATGTTTGTAGATATGGAGGTGACAAAGTAGTCATGAGTGAACTTTATGTTTCGAAAGTGTAAGAGCTTTCCACTTCACAATAATCCTATCTCTAGATTATTCATGGAGCTAAAAGAGTTTAAAGAGGTAGTTTCTAAAAACTAATTTCAAAATTAGATGACTTCAAAACAAGATTGAATATATCAGCACCAACTCGTGAGCATGTACCTCAAAGAAATATATTAAATTGACTCACACAAAAATCAATTACTTAACAGACTTTTGAGGCACATGAAAAGAAAATACCCATTAACAACACAGCGGACTGAATAATAATTCAATTAACTAGGTATTTTGATTTATTTTAAGACTTTCATCCCATATTTTATGTATTTCATTAGTATCATCACCAATGAAATAAACCAGTACAATATACTTAAAAACTTCCCTCAGGTGGTCAAATTAGAAATTGGCAGAACATCTGGCTCAAACTTTGCATAATTGTTTTCCTCTTTAAAATCACTTTAGCTAGTAATTTCATTGATTTAACAATATGAGTAAATCAATGATAAGTAATTCAAAAATAAAAGTTAACTGAAACATTTCAAGTCACTCCAGTTGCAATTGCAAGCAAATGCAGTTATTTCAAAGGAATCCTGTTACCTTCATCTATTCCATAGCTTTCTGTATTGCAATTAAGAGAGAAAAAAATTAAAGACCTTGCTTAGAAATAACTAATTGCAATTAGGTTAACAGCAACAAATTTGGGAGTACATTTCAGTAATGTTTACTTTAGTAAGTATTAAGTACAAACATGAGTAAAAAAGAAAACTAAACAGAAGTAACAACTATCCTTGACTCATTTAAGTAATGCCTTTACATACTTATTTCATAAATTCCTATAACTAATTTTTTGTCAGATTTGGATAAAAGGTAGCTTTGTCAGACATTTACTATTCAAATAAGAACAATAAATATGCAAATACAAATGTGGACTCTCTGGAGAAATGTAGAAATGGCTAAATGGCTAATCAATCCCTCCCCCTAACAACAACAACAACAAACCCCAAACTAACCTACATTAGACATTATTCCAAACTGATACTGGTAGTCAAAATGCATGCACTCAAGTTTCAACTGCTGTCTGGGTTACTTTCTGATAAAGGACTCTTGAAAGACCACAAGGGCCTGAGCAAGAAAATGGAATCTGGCCCTACCTTCCTCCCACAGAACTGTTAAGGACTGAAGGCTGGAAGCTGTTTGTATTGGTTAGTCAATTACAGTAATAAATAATTTCAAGGGAGAAATGCAATTTTTTTTTTTTTTTTTTTTTAGACAGGGTCTCGCTTTGTGGTTCAGGCTGGCTCTGAGCTCAGCCTCAAACTCACATCACAGCAATCCTCCTGCCTCTGCCTCCCGAGTGCTGGGATTACAGGCGTGAGCCACCACGCCTGGCATGGTGGTATGTGGTACTGGTTGCTGCTGCGGTGAGTCTCCACGCCCAGTATGGTATGTGATTACCGGGGAATCGAACCCGGGTCCTTGCGCTTGCAAGACAGGTGCCGGAACCACTGAGCTAACTCCCCGGCCCGAGAAATGCAATTTTTATATGTGTATACACTTTAAATATTACTAATTTTCAACTGAGGGAAAAGAATCATTATATTATCACAGCACCAGAAAACAAGATAACAAAAGTCTTATATCTCAACTAAATTAATTATTACAGACATTTACATTTTAAAGTCTCATCTTAAAGTGGACACATACAGAATTCTAAAGGTTGAGAAGAATATTTCTGATAAGTACTTCAGGTTCTCAAAGAATAATAAATACTTAAAACTTTTATATATTAGGTGCTATCTGTCAAATATGAGCATGAACAAAATGAGAAGTCTACTTACTTGAAGGCATGGTGTAAGTATCTTCTTCATCTATAATCTCAGCATAATCATCTGTCTCTGTAAAAAAGGAAACAGATGAATTGGCAGAGTTTAAGTATCTGACATTTTGGACTTTCGTATCCTTTGAAAAGGCAAGTTGATCTGCCTAACACCCTACTATGCTGAAATATTCTTAAAACACTACTTCTCAATTTCTGCTCACTAGAGTCATTTATGGAAATAAAAGTGACATCACTGTCCAACATGTTATAATACACAGACTTGTTTATTAGAGAGCAAACAGGCAAACAGAGAAAGTTCTTGTAACAAATAGAAAGATATGAAGTAATTATGTGTGGGGTTCAAATGAACCCATCTGCACTGACTGCACAACTCTCCTCCGGTTATAAAAAATATATGTTTAAAACCACACAGTTGTCTACTGTGATCTCTCCAAACAAGATGGGCATCTTCGAAACCGAGTATGATTTTGCTAATTACTAAACAGAATAATCTGAACCTTCTCTTTCAAAGAACAAATGGTGGCCCAATTTTTGAAGAGATTAATTTATTCCATTTATTCAGAGCTGAAGATTTTAATCCTAGAATTTATCTTCTGTAACTTCTTAACTCAGACATCTGAGGAGTATATATTCATGTCATAAATGTAAAAAGATTTCTGAAAAAAAAAACCAGTATATTAAAATGATTTTTTTGAAATACTGTAATGTCAAGGAGTTTCAGTTTCCACTTATTCCTTCTGTAATGCAGCAACTTAAAAAAAATCCATCACTGCATTAATGGAAAATTAAAATAAAAACATATTACATCTTTGAAGAAAATAATTATCCCCTACACAATATTAGTGCTAAAAAAAACCCATGAGTTTGGTTTGTTTTCCTTTTTCTGGAAAAAGGAAGACCTTTTTATACTTGATGTTTAAGAACTATGCTGCTAGGCCTTTCATTTCTGGGGTTATTAAATTGTTTCTGACAGCTCACCTGACTTGCACATTTAACTCCAGAGGAACTAACAGCTACAAGTGTTTTCTACTGTGCTGCCATTAGTACTTCACTCAGATACTAAAGATAAAGAGACCAAAGGAAATAGAGAATGTGTATCTTTCTCAATCACTAGGACATTAATTGTTGCACATAATATAATAGCAATAATGGATATTAATTATGTAGCTGGAAGAATCTGCGTAGTCATTAGCAAAAGTGATTAAAGTCTGCCATGATGAATATATTTAATATGTATCAGAAACAAATGCTAAAAAAAAAGTCTGGCTGGTAGAACATAATGTCAATAAATCAGTTCTCTTTAAAACATGTATCACATATAAAGTATTCTTAAGTCCTAGATGACAGTGGGTACTTTACAATATACATATGTTTATAAATAAACATTAGTTACAGAATTAAAGAAAAAATTTAAATTTTACATTCTCTTATTTTAATATTGCTCTCTAATTTCTCTGTGAACACCACGATTAGGAAATTGGTATCTCATTGGCCTACAGCTTTGCTTTTGTGTAAGAGCTGATCAAAAGAACTTGTGAATAAAAATCTGGGAGTTGTGCAGGTTCATTCACCTATAGCAATGAAGACTAAGCATGGAGGAATCTACTCTAACAGCTAAGATAATAGAAGCTCCATAAGTTATTCAGATAGAGATGTACTCATTTTCCTCTTATTCTATAATTTAGCAGGCTCAGCTTCATGACACTCCTACAGAAAACAAATGTAACCAAGGGTGCATTTCCATCAATAGTGGCCTCAGTTCCCTTCCACGTGAAACTATGTATGCATCTGGCTGACCTTGGTGGGCCAGGAAAGCTACTCAGACGTCCTGCCCTTAAAGTGTTCAAGAAAATTCAACAATCCTTTACTTGGCTGTGAGTTTACTGCATTAGACACTTCAGACTCCACACCACAAGCACAACAGCTTTGCAGGGCTGCCGGGGATCACAGCAATCTGTCCAGAAGCTAAGTAATAGGTGTTTACTGCCTGCACAAAGAAGGGTATAAACTTAGGGTAACAGCAACAGCAGCAACCTCAGTCAGACCAAGTGCTTACCATGAGCTGAAGCTGGCTCCTAGCCAAAGTGCCACCTATTCAGAGACCTCTCCTCAATCTAATTTGCCTCATTCTCTTTGCTCTTAATCAAATCATGTTCTGATTTAATTATCCTCATTACCTGTAAAAACTACAGATTATTTCACTTTCTTTTTATCTATTTACTTTTCCAGAACAGAGTGGCTGCTGGAGAACCCTCACATACCTCATTCACATCTAAGATAGCATCTAAAATAGCAGGTGGCACAGAAGGCAGGACTCAGGAGACAAAGTAACAAAGATGACTATACTGCAGCAGCATAGTAAGGATGACATACTCCACCGTCTGTGTTAAGGTGGCACAGACAGCAAATGGTAGAGATGCTGCTGTGCAGGGAACAACAAATAATACATCTGACTTAGGGAAGTCAATTTACCTATCTAGCTTTTGCTGTGATCTCACACATAAAGTAAGAGCATTACTGACCTTGTGGGGTTGGTATGAAGATTATAGGAGACACATATAAAGCTGAGATGTGGTCCTGCACATGACAGATAATCAAGACATGGAAGCTCCTGTCCTGTTTTGCTTCTTGTGAGGGCTCTCTGGGAGGAACCTGGAGTTCACGGGCTGACTCCTGTGTGCTGATCTTTTTAGTCAATCTTAGTTTGACTGTACTCCTTCAAGGATTGTCACATAAGACTTCCAGTAAAGCTATCAACCCCTGAAACAATTCTGACAGAATAAAAATAAAATGCCTAATGTGTATCAGGCTAACTTATAACACTGCTTTGGGAAGAATCATCTTGCTTACATTTCTATTAATAGGTATGTGAATATTTTATAAAACCAGGGGAATAGCTATTATAAAACCTGGGAAAAGCTATCTGTGAATTAATATCTGGGTTAGGAATTTATGCTGCAATGAAATGTGGACAGAATTTTACTGCAATGAATTTTATAGGTTGGCCGTTATGGCAGAGTGAGCAATGCTGACAGGACATGAATCTTGTGAACATCTGTGACCTTCTGCTTAAAAACTTCCGTGTGGCAATTCTCTAATACCTCTCTCTCTAAGTCTCTTTTCTCTGCCTCTCTCTGTACACAAAGAGCCTTAAGCACACTAGGCAAGTGTTTTTCTCAGTCTCCAAGAATTTTTATTGCAATGGTTCCATTTTACCCTTTCCTGATTTCCAGGATTATAAGAAAACAGGACAATGATATGAAAAATATTTTTACACACTTGAGGACTCTGAAAAATTGGAGACCAGTCTGAAACTGCTGCCCTCCACTAAAACAGTGGTATTACAAAAGCAAAAGATAAAGAAAAAAGGAAATTATTTTAAAGACCTAGGTATAGGTATGGAAGCTAGATCTGTATACATTTAATGTTGATAACAACCGGGGGTATGAATTTACCATATGCTAGACAGTGTCTTGAACAATTAATGTATATTGCTGTTTGTTTAATCTTCAGTGGAATTTCCTGAGGGGGTACTACTATCATATCACCCTTCCTGTTTCACATGCAGGAAGCTGAGGCACGAACAAGATACGTAATTGTCTTAAGACACCAGAGTCACTCAGTGACAGGCTGGTATTCAGCAGTTTTTTTAGCACAGAGCCCAAGCTTTGAGGTACTATAAGTCATTCTTTATCATCTTCCACAAAATTTACGGAACTTTACTTGACAGAAAGAGAAATTTTTTGCTTTAAAATTATCAGGCGTTTTCCCATGGATACTTTGGGAAATTTTTTCCTTTAACAAGGGCAATTTTGCTCAAGGGATACTCATAGCAAGGCACATCTAAATCTGTGAATTTGGAAAAGGATTTCAAGATGCCTGGGCCATGAATTAAATATTTTAAATAAAACATAAAAATCTGGATGCAGTACACATGCCTGTATTCTCAGCTATGCAGAAGACTGAAGTAGGTTTGCATGCACCCAGGATTTTAAGGCCATCTTGAGCAACACATCTAAGATAGCATCTAAAATAGCAGACCCTGTCTTCAAATTTTTTTTTTTTTAAAAAGGTAATCAAATACTTAAAAAAAGAGACTTTAAAATTATTGATAGCATAATTTGCATTGTATAATATATTTAAAAGGTGGAAAGACCCATGAAAAAGACAGAAACTAACAGCTCAAAAATTACAGGGAACACAAGAGGAAGAAATAGTTACTAAGTTTTCATTTTAAAGCAAAGTAAGAAGAGACATAGTTACTGCTGAAGTTATGAACAGGCATGGATGATATTAGAGGCTTATGTTCCGTCACTTCAAGGGCCTTATGCCTATGGTGCTGTCCTCAGAAGATCATTTGGCAATTGGGGGGAACGTATAGTTATAAAAATGAGTATCTCTTGGCTTCCAAATTCCAAGAACTGCAAAGATTCTTTAAGCTCAAAACCTTGCCAGATAACTAAATCTGCATAAAACTCCATGTATGAGACAGACAGTGATTCTGTCTCTGCTTTTTTCCCTTTCTTCTCAGCAACATCTGTGCAGTGGTGTGAGTATCAGCAAATCTAACACTCTGTTTCCCTGACTTGCTTCCCTGCTGCTCACCAGGAGGATGGGGACTAATGAGAGGGCCAGGAAGTTGGATCTATCCCTTTAGCCAATATCTTTATAGTGACTACATTATTTAGGCAATTCAGAAGGGCTAATCAATTTAGACATAATTTAACCTGCATAACCCAAATGTACATAAAGTCCATGGCACTATGAAGCAGTACAAAGACTTGTTTTCCAGGAAACAAGATGAACTCAACTTTATTCTCTTATAGAGCAAGATTAGGGACTGGCACATGTTTTCTGTAAAAAGCCAGAGGGAAAAATTTTAAAGACCGTACTAACTACAGAATCTTTCTGGCAGCTACTCAGCTTTGCTGTTCAAATTACAGCCCAGGAACAATTACAGACACCATTCAAAAAAATGGGTTGGTGGGCTATGTTGCAATGGAACTTTCTAATGGATACTGAGATCTGGACTTCATATAATTTTGATAATGCAAATACTGGTTTTCTTTTGATGTTTTTTCCTCAACCATTAAACATGTTACAATACTGCTAGCTCAAGAGGCAGTAGGAGAAAGGTAGGTATAGAGTATATCTTTAGATAGAGTATATCTTTAGGACCCAGTTATTCACTTATAAGATGGGCCAAGTATACTTGGTTTGACTGCTCATTTATAGTAGTGAGCAATTCAAGTGTGGAGAAATACATGAAGAACTTAGAGTCTAAGTGGTACAATTGTTTGCACGTTTCAATTTATATGTTTCACAGTAATCCTCACAATATCAAGTGAGCCTTTTTCTAGAGGGAGATACAATGGTAGAGAGCAATGTGCTTGAAGTCATTCAATAGCTATTGACAGGATAAAGGTGATGAAGGTGAGGCTGAAGCTCAAGACCTAAATACTAATTTCTGACTATTTGTTTCATCATCTGCAAAACAGTATCTCCCAGTGGTACTCTGGAGTCTGCTGAGAGTGAGGAATCCGGTAGGTAAGATGCCCAAACAGGAGATTCTCTATGAGCAGCAGCTGCTAATTTTGTTACTATCAAGAAATCAATCTAGAAAGGGAGCTTAAACCTTCTGATTTCAAGTCCTATAAAGAGTAACTACTTTTCTAAACTCATATTTAGTTAAGGTGTTTCACTGCAATTGATTTGCTCACTTCATGTAGGTTATCAATCTCTGTCAAGAAACGAACAAAGGTGAAGTAATCAGTGAAAGCATTCTTTTAATCATGAAGGGAAATATGTAACCCTCTCTCATTTTAGTTTATAAAATCTTACTCCTTTGGTGTAAGATATAAAAGGTTCATGCAGACAATACACTGAGTATATGAGAAACACAAGAAACTAAATGTAATTTAAAAATTTCTCTTAAGTACTGTTAATTGTTTGAAAAATATCATTACTGCTGAAATTTCCTTAATGATGTCAGTTTAACTCTTAAAAGTCACTGTTGATTACATAGTATGGATGCATATGTGTGTGTGTGTGTGTGTGCGCGTGTGTGTGCGTGTGTGTAGATTATAGTTTCCATGCGTAACCAATTTTGCTGAAATACTATTCTGACAACTTACAAAAACTCTGATGCTTAATGAAATCTAGCAAGTTTACTATGAATACACACTCAAATGTATTGCTGTGATGTTATTTTTTTTCTGTCAATCCCTGTCTAAATTATTAAGAGAACATTCTCTCACAACATTTTCTACTTGGTTCTGTTGGATCAAAACCTTTCATAAAATACTTTGCCTTTCATAAAATACTGAACTGTATTTCCATAAATAATTATCTCACAGCAGTAACACAAATGTGAAAATAAATATTACCGTCCCCACTAATTTCATCTGTAGATCCAGGTGGCATGCAAAGAAAGTGGGAAGAGGGAACAGAGAGGAGACAGGAAAGAGGAGGGAAGAGAGAGGAAACATACTATTAAAATGACAAGTAAATCAAAGTGTCAGAAAAATAATAAAATCACCCCCAAAGTCTAATTTAAAAGATAAAAGAAAGATTGCAGCAGTCTTTACTTGATTTGAAAGACATTATGCTAAGTTTAAGGTTTCAATATATTCTATGAAGTTATATAGCAGTTATATAGAGTTTAAATTAGTTTCTACCACATTGAGGAAAATTAATTTGTTTCTCACAATTAAATGTTAAAATGGCTTCTACCTTACTAAAAGAGAATTTGTATACTTAGATAAAAAGAAAAAAACTAGCCACTAATGTATACATTAAATTACGACAAGGGCAACAGCCCATCGCCTATCCCAATGAGCTGATGAGATTTTAATACCACCTGGGAAAAGTACTGGGCCAGGTCTGCTACTACTAAGAACTGGAGAGAACTGCAGGACTTGAATATTTTGTTCTAAACATTCTGTAGAAATTGTTTGAATAGTCATAAGAAAATAATTCCTTTCTACAAAATTCTCTAAATGGCATGTCTGTCTCATCTATGCCGCAACCTTAACTAAAATTGGTCCCCAAAGCTCAAAAAGCAGACACCTAGATTCACTCTTTCTCTTTCATTTAGTTTCATTCTGTATTAGGAAATCTACTCAGCAAAAAAAAAAAAAAAAAAAGTGGTCTTGCCAGCCAACTCCTGCCTAATTGGGAAAACACAATTGGGAAGCTACTTCTTGCTCTGGCATGCATTTAAAACTAGCAGATAGGCCAACAAGAAATCTTTTAAAGAGAGCAGCCTAAAGATTGTGAGATGCAAAACCTTTTCCCCATCTGGAGAGTGGATAACACATACAAATACTCAGTAAAGGTCTGATCTGTTTAGGACAATCTATAAGCATCTGGTTAGAGTAAGTTTCACAGGAGTTCTCCGGTTAATAGGCAAGCCTACGCAAATTCAGTGCAGTACCGGTAGGAGGAGGTTCATGAGAACAGAAGACCAAAGGGAGAAAGCGCCTAGCTTTCTTAACTTTATGTTGGCAGTGACTGACTCCTTTATAAAGAGGCAAGAGGAAGAAAGAGAAAAATAGAAACAAATTATTTCAATACAAAAGACAACTTCTGTTACATTTTAAGGTGTATCCATTAAAAACAACATAAAATTGCAATGCTTTTCTTTTATTACTGGCATATCTTATTTCTTGCTATGATAGCCTTTTAGTTTAAAAAATTAATATTTTAAAATGCACTTCCATATTTTAGCAAAGATTAGCAGTGGACACAAAAGAAAACATAATGCAATGCTCTCAACTCTGGACAGCCAGCTACTGAAGTTACAGATATATTTTGTAAATAACAAAACCAAAACAAAATGAAACAAAACAAAATAAAAAGACCAATAAATAATTCAAGAATCAAGAACATTCAACCATAAAGACAAATTTATACAAAACCAATGGGTCTCATTGTGAAAAGAGTTGTCTGAGCAATTTACCCCAACTCATCAGCTAAGACAGATGCATAGATCTACATTATCTTAACATAAAAAACTAGTGATGAGGATGTTTGAATATACAAAGATGCAAAAGCCTGCATTATTTATACTCATTTGCTCACTCATTCATGTAATGAGAACTCATTTAAGAGCCAACTTTCTCTAGTTAAGCAGTCAGATCAGAAAAGCAAAAATTACAGTATGTCAATAGTGGACATGTATCAGTCAAGTGTAAGCAAGTAATGAAGCCTTCGAGACGTTGTAGATGTAACATGTGATTGCCATACAAAGTACTCAGACACATGCAGCGCCATTAACAAAAGTTCTGACTTTAAGCAGGGACTCAGAGAGAATGATGGTCAGGACCATTTGGCTGACAAGAAGGCAAAGATCTCACTTGACAGTACCAGTATACAAGGAGCAGAAATGAGAAAAACTGAAATGTATGCTTCAGTTATTTATTTTCCAGATGTTATGTTTGATGACATTCACAGACTGTTTCACCTTACCACTAAATTTAAAAAGCTATTTTTATCACATGCCACATTTTTAGACTTGCTACGTGGACTTAAGAGTACAGCACTCTCTGGTCTCTTAGTGAAGGTAGGCCTGACTTAATTTAATGCCCTAGGTGAAGATGGATGGAATTCTAAGTTTGAATGTGGGAGGATCAGGAGGCAAGAGCTATGTGGAAGGTTGGGATGAAATGTGAATATAGATAAAAAGTATTCTATCAATATTTAATTTCTTGATTTTGATAATAATCCTCAATTATGTAAGATGATAGCTCTGGTCTTTTATTTTTGAGACAGGGTTTTGCTTTGTTAAGTTCAGGCTGGTCCTGAGCTCAGCCTCGAACTCAGAACAATCTTCTTGTCTCTGTCTCCTGAGTGCTGGAATTACAGTACGAGCCACCACACCTGACACTGTGGTATGTGGTTCTTACTGCTGGTGAGCATAAGTCACCATGCCCAGCATTGTTGTATGTGGTTACCGGGGATCAAAACCGGGCTCTTGCACTTGCAAGACAGACTCCGGAACCACTGAATAAATCCCTGGCTCTGTCTCTGGCCTTAACGAAAAAGTAGGCACAGTGGACTTGAGGTAAAGAATTTTTAAGACTATATTTACTATCTGTGTCATCACTAATAATGAAATCATGATAAAATAAAAATACAGGGAATATGGGTTCTGGAGCCAGATAATCTGGATTCAAACACTCTCACCTTTAGAAAGTTATTCAATTTTTGTTTGTTTTCTTAATTGTAAATGAGAATAGTAAAGGAAGCTACATCAGGGAGACCTGAGGGGGCATTCCCTGGGCAGTAGCTACTCCACAAGTGATGGATGATGGCATCCAAACTCTGCATATTAACTTAAATCCAAGTCCTTTTTAAAGATGTTAAATACAATTTTTCTTCAGGAAAACCAAAAACGTCATCCTGCATCAGGAAAAAAAAAAAGCTATTAGGACTTGTATTATTAAAAGTAGTCATTTTGATTTTATTTCTGAGGCATTACAATGAGCTAGGCATATCATATAGGTCCTATGATGATAGCAGTGAACAAAGTAAGCCTAGAAACCCTTAATTTATTGAGCTTATGTTCTAGTGTAAGAAAAAGACAAATAAATGATATGGTCTGTCAATGTAAGTGCTGTAAGGACAAACAAAGCAGGAGGACAGGGAGTTTTTTCATGTAGTGCTGCAACCTTAAATAAGTAATTTTAGAAAGAGGCATTTGCAAGGATCTCCAGGAAGGCAGGCAATGGCCATGTACACATCTTGGAAGACTAGCACAGGCAGGACACACAGCAGGCATGCAGAGGAACGGCATGGTCGTCAGCATGGCGGATGAAGCTTTAGCATTAGGGAGACAGGGCAGATGGCAGACACTCAGTAAGATAACAGAGGGTGCAGAAAGTCACTGTGCTTTTTATTCTGAATGATGTTGAAACCCCAAGATAGAGGAAGTCAGGCAGATAGGACAAAGGTCCTAAGTAGTGAACCTAAAGTAAACTGAAAGACTTAAATCTTTATGAATAATAAACTTAAGCAAACTATTGGAGTCTAATAAAATACAAGGGATAAAGAACAAGTCCTAAACAAATGGGAGAAGCCTTGGAAGAAGTGGAATGTAAAACAAAGTAGCTTGCTTTCTGGACATGAAAGGCCTACCTGCAATCAGTGGTATCCCCGTGTTGTCATGTTCACCTCTACCAAAAACTATATAAAAAAGACCCTGGATTTAAACATTTATAGTGCCTACTTTAAGGAACCCTTCCCTGACAAGTGGGGAGCTCTTTCCCTTATCCTTTCTATTACACCCACATTTGGCCATTCCCCACTGTTTACTACTTTGTCAGCTTCAATCTTTGTTGTTCCAAACCAAGAACCTGAGAGCTAGAAGGAACTGGTCGCAATGTCAAGAGTGAATGAGCAATGAGCTACAATTTCAGCCCTTTTTATTTTTTATTTTGAGAAAGAATCTTGCTAAGTTGTCCAGGCTCACCGCAAACTTGTGATCCTGTTTCAGCCTCATGGGTAGCTGGGATTACAAGTATGCTTTACCACACCTGGATTCAAATTTCTTTAAATCTCAGTAAGCATCTCATACGGCACACAGGGCTCAGAGACAACGGGATAAAGAACAATGTCACAAAAACGTAATCCATCACATTCAAAATGAAGAAACTGTGGAGTAAGTGCTATAATTCTTCCATAGCTGGCTGCAATTACATACCATCTAACAAACAGGGAGAACAAGCTGAAACACACAGGAGGGATGTGAGTAAATTAATAATATCTGGGTGATTCTTGTTTGGACAAAACCAAGTGTGAAATGGGGTAACACAGCAATATAAACACTGGTTATCTGACACTTTTTTTTTTTTTTTAAGGTTTTTTGAGACAGGGTCTCGCTTTGTGGTTCAGGCTGGCCCTGAGCTCAGCCTCAAACTCACATCACAATCCTCCTGCCTCTGCCTCCCGAGTGCTGGGATTACAGGCGTGAGCCACCATGCCCGGCACTGTGGTATGTGGTACTGATTGCTGCTGGGTGTGGGTCTCCACGCCCAGTATTGTTATGTGGTGGCCCTTGCGCTTGCAAGACAGGCGCCGGAACCACTGAGCTAACTCCCCGGCCCCCCTCTGACACTATTTTTTAACAAGCTATTTTAAAGAAATTTTTATAGGTGAAATGTGTCTTGGGTTTGCTGCTGATATAACCAATGGGAAATATGTATTTATAAAAGACTGAGGTGCATAGGTTAAATTGGTGATAAATTTTTCACCACTGAATTTGGGTGGTAAGAATGTAGAAAATTATTATAGAACTCTATTCTCTCTTCTGTATATGCTAAAAATTTTCTATGAAAGAAAATATACAGAAATAATTTAGAGGCATAATATATTCAGTATTTGTTCATTTCTATGGTATGTTTTGACTTGTTCAGTTTTATTTTAATTTACAACTTCTGTGCAGTCACCATATACTACAAAAAGGAGTAGGGGCCGTGTTGAGATTTAATTCTAGCATTATATTTGAAAGATCAAAGCATCCCTCTAAAAAAGTAGAAAAGAACCAGACCCATTAATATTAGTAGTATTTATTTTTATATTTAGCAACATCAGTCTTCAGTTTCTTATATTCAATTATTTTAAAAAGTTTATTTAAAGTTATTAACATTTTAAATCATTTTAGCTAGGGAATTATATTATGAGTCAAGTATACTCAAGTATATTCAAGTGTACTTCCAAGTGTGAAGCACAGACTATTATAAAAGACAGAAACACAGTTCTGTTCAAAGTACTTTCATGAAGCATTTCATTCATTATTTAACACAAAAGCTATTGGGGAGAAGATGAGAAAACTCTTCTGGAAACAAAATTCGTAAGACTGAGGGAAAGATTTGTGGGATAAAAGTTCATAAAAACAAAAACCATCATTGTTATCTTTTCAAATTTGAAAGTACCCCAGTCTATTCCCTGCCAGGCACATCTGCAAGTTCACTGGAAATGCATGAAGCTGAAAACTTAAATTCAGTGTCAGCGTTACGCAGGAGGTCATTTTGCCCCTAGTACCACTTGTAGGACACTACTTTGCAGCCTATGATGCTGATTATATATGATTTTAGAGTGTTTTCAACTCCTTCAGAAACCACAAAAAGAGCAATGTGATTAAGTAGTACCCTCAAATCTTAATATAGCAGGAAGGATTCATACACTGTGAAGTAGAAGAGGATGGCCATGCTCATTCACATCCTTATCTATCTACACACACACCAGCCAGTGAGACTCTATGAAGAGCAGGTCAACTGCAAGTTCCTCAATGGCTGAGTCTTTTCTAAAATCACACCAAACTAGAAGATTTTTTATTTTTTGGTGGCATCAGCGATCGAACTCAGGACCACTTGTGAAGCAGAAGCAGTGCCACTGAGCTAAATCCCCAGCCAGAAGAATTTCCAGTACTCCAGGTAAGTAACATCCAATACTTGCCACTTCGCATATATGAGTATCGGTAACATTCTGACTATATTGTAAGCATATAATTTATAAAAATGAACTTCAGTGTTTGTTTTGTGTTTAGTACATATAGTAAAAATGAATTTCGTTTGTAGTAGATAATAATACCCTGAAATAAGGGCAAGGTATTTTTTTTCTCCACATTCATAAAAGCTGGCATTTAAATTAAGCGTTCAGCAGAAGAAACTATTCTGGGAACCCTGGCATTATCAAAACTGAAACAAGAGCTGAAACAAGAGCTGAAACAAGAGCTCTCAATCTTGAACACAGGGCTGACTTTTGAATTTTAACAGAAGAATCAGTATCACATAATGGGCACATATAGTAAAGAATTGCTCCAGTCCACCCACATCAAGCTTTTGGAATAAATCAATGTGACTTAACAAAGAAAATGAGTCTTATTGTCCAAGATCTGAAGTTCCATCAGGCTGTGTGAACCAGGCCAAGTCAGTTAAGCAATGAGAGTCATAATTTCCTCATCTGTAGAATGGAAATACAGTGAAGATATTCTAAGGTTCAGATAAGACAACATAGCAATGAAATGTGCAACAGACCTAGTATGTAAGAGACCAAAGGAAAACAGATGCAGTCATTACACACTTTATCATCTTCTATTACACACAACTCTACTGTTTAAAACCACTATTCCAAGAAAAATTTTTTAAAGAACTGCATTGAAGCAGCTTGATGCACTTTGTTAAATTTTTCCTTAATAATTTATAGTAATGTTGTCATTAACTTGAAATATTTGAAAGTAATCTTATATAAAAATTATGCTGTGATTAATAACCAAGTCAAAACAATTTGTTAAATTTTTAAAAATCTGTGATAATTTTGAAAAAAATATTGTAAAGTGATATATTTTCCTTTCTGGCACAAAGATCTTGGCAGAGATGGTCAAGCCAAACACTTCTAATAACAAATGAAAAAGATCCCTGAACTCATCTATTTTCATGATTAGAGATACAAAAAGAAAAAGTATAATTTGTATCATGTAAAATCCAAACAAGAGAAATGGACATAATGTAATGACAATATAATCATCATGTATTTCTGGTCATGTCTATGATTTTATATCTTAAGCAAGGGTTTGCTTACCAAAAACAAATATCCATTCACAAACACAAAAAACTAGAACCTTGATATCTGAAATTCAGCTTTATTCATTGAATATTTGGAAATATCTATATTCCTGTGTAGTCACGCTTCCAGGAGAAACCTGAGCAGGCTGGTCGTACCTCCTTCTCTGAGTGCATCTATCGATCACTCAGGACTGACTCAAACACCAGGCTCTTAGACACAGGCTAAAGTTCACTGAGCACTATAGCACACCTAAATTTCCTTCTCAGCACCACAGAAATCTGTTATTCTATCATGTGTTTTTCTTTCTTTTTTTTTTTTTTTTTTAAGGTTTTTTTTGAGACAGAGTCTCGCTCTGTAGTTCCAGCTGGCCCTGAGCTCAGCCTCCAACTCACATCACAGCAATCCTCTGACCTCTGTCTCCCAAGTGCTGGGTTTACAGGCGTGAGCCACCATGCCTGGCACTGTGGTATGTGGTGATGACTGCTGCTGGGCGTGAGTCTCCACGCCCAGTGTGGTATGTGGTTACTGAGGATCGAACCCCAGGCCCTTGCGCTTGCTAGACAGGCGCTGGAACCACTGAGCTAAATCCCCGGCCCTATCATGTATTTTTCTAACCCTCAGCTAATCCTACCTTTACAGAAAGATTATCTAAATTTCAAAGATGAACTCTCCTAGAAGTGCATCTAACACAGTACTTGGGATACAAACTACTCAACTATCTGTTGAATGGATTAGTACAGATGGGAAATGTACAACTGGAATAACAGCTACAAAGTTGTAAAATGAAATGTAAAACAAAACTAACTAGAATAAAATAAAGATTATCTAAATTTCAAAGATCAACTCTCCTAGAAGCGCATCTAACACAATATTTGGGATATAAAATACTCAACTATCTGTTGAATGGATTAGTACAGATGGGAAACGTACATCTGTAGGTTCTGTTGTAGTTAAGAAAGTAAAGTATGACTGGGCCGGGGAGTTAGCTCAGTGGTTCTGGCGCCTGTCTTGCAAGCGCAAGGACCCGGGTTCCATCCCCGGTAACCACATACCATACTAGGCGTGGAGACTCACGCCCAGCAGCAACCAGTACCACATACCACAGTGCCGGGTGAGCTGGCTCACGCCTGTAAACCCAGCACTCGGGAGACAGAGGCAGAAGGATTGCTGTGATGTGAGTTTGAGGCTGAGCTCAGGGCCAGCCTGAACCACAAAGCGAGACCCTTAAAAAACTTAAAAAAAAAAAGAAAGTAAAGTATGACAAAGAAGATGACAATCTACGTTGCTTGCATATAGTTAAGACTGTGGCCTCACCCCACTGGCCTGCACACAGAACAGGTTTGTAGTGAAGTGCAGATGCAGGGTCCACAGGGCCTGGCAGAAGCAGGGCCTGAGCCAGAGAGCGTCAGCACAATACACCACACAAGAGATAAAAGACAACAGATAAATAATCTTGGGATTTGTTATTATATTGGCTTCCTAAGTTATCAGATGAGCAGAGACAGATATTCCTAGAAATGCTGAGTATCAGCATTTGGGCTAAGCATACCATAATGGAGTATAGACAGGCTTCAAGAAGATGCTACATTTACAGTCTTTGTGAAAGGTAAAAATATTCCGTATTTGTTAATCTAACTGCCTAAGAAAGCAAACAATGGGTAAAATAACTAAGGACTAAAAGACTCTAGATAATTAGCCACATCATTAATTCTCCACTGGACACTAATCATTTCTCTGTCCAGACTATAAATCACCCAAACACAGTCAGACATCAAAGTATCACTAGCTCATTATAGTATCACTACAACAGAGAGACTGCAACACAGTAACAAACACAGGTTGACTGGGAAAGCTCTAGCAGAGCTACAGAGATAAAAGGGGGGCCATGATTTCAATGTAATGTGGCTGAGAAAAACATGAATGAGGGAAGAGCTGGCAACAGGCAAACAGCCTTTGAGGGCTAAGTTACAGAGCCTGCACATCATTTAATGGGCACTAAATTTTTTATTGAACGTTTCTGGGCAAGTAATTGCCTATATAAATTAATGTGGTAAAACTAAGTAAAAGGGAAGGAAATATGATTTCCTTGTGAAGGCACACCTAATGAAAAAAGCACAAAGTTAGAATCATAAGAAATGAAGATGGCTGCACTGGGATTTGGTTCAAGTGGTACTGCGCCTACCTTGGAAGCACAAGGACCCAACCATGATCAGGGTTGAAGCCAGATACTCGAGCTTCAACAAGGACTACACCTTTTGCTAGGTGCAAAATCTTGACCAAGTTACTGAACCTCTTTGGCACTAAGAGAAACTATCTCATTTGTCTTTTAAGGACAAAACATAAACCAAAGCGTGGAACAGTATCTCCTGCAAGTAGAACACAAAGGAGGAGTTGGTCAAGAAAGTAAAATGCAGAGGCTTGATGATGACCACTCATTAAAAAGGCCCAAAATTTCGAAGGTTCTGGTCGGATTTACTCTATTACCTCAAGACAGATACCAAGAATCGTTCTCGTCAGCCCAATTTCAGCTTGCTCTCACAGCTGTGGAGCTGTAGAGAATGCATGTGGTAAATATACCAGGCAGAGGTCATGGCACCCTGGGACTCATCCCAAAACTGCCCTTCAAGTTGGCATGGAGACAGACCACATGTTTCAGAGGCTGGTTCAGATCTCACCCATTCTGTAGAATAGTCTCAGATGGCCTGTGGCTGCTTCCCTCCTCCTCCTAAAGATAAAATGTTTTCTCTCACTGGGTTTCTGTTCCCATCATGGACCAAACAAACACAAATGCTGAAGGCTGCCTGGCACCCCTGCATCACTTGTGGAAAGCTGGGGCTACTCCCTAAGTCTTCGATTGAAGGATGATTTCAATTTCCTGGAGAACACGTGGCCTGTCAGCTAGCTATAGCATTGAGAACTCCCCTCCATTGTGTTGAGAGGTGAACGGTGATCCTTCAGCTGACGCTACAACATGCATTGTTACTATCTCTGCCATCCATGTAAATACAAGCACAAACCCTTCTGTGGAAAGAGCTGGTAGGATGTTTGTATACAACCAAAAATTAGTATGCTACATTTCTATGTTGGATACTAAAATAGAATCTAATATCAAGTTGGCATAAGTATATAACTTTCAGGAAAAATTAACTCAAAACAAAACTAAACAAACAGGAACTGAGTTGCTTTTATATTAAAACTAAGTTGTTAGAAAGATATTTAGAAATGAAACATGTATGTTCACATTTATATTTCAGAACAGATGATATGCATACATGTACATGATAAGCAATACAATATATGGGCCCTAGAAAGATAGTTTCTCCTTCCTCCTTTATCTCCCACATTCTTAGATGGGGAAAAGTGCACATGTATTTTTAAAACATGCCAAAAAAAGTATACCACATTCATCACAACAGCAAATAGTTAAGATAATTCTCTTTGGAATATCTTAACTATATTTTTAAAACACCAGTATCCAAACATCATTTTATGTTAATCAAGAAAGACAATATGTAAAATGTTTCACACTTGAGCTTCAAAAAGCAAGCAATATATACGTATATTCTATTAAATTCTGCTGTTTGTGAAGATTATAATGACAACTTCAAAAGTAAAATCTTTCACTCTAAATATTTTTAATATGACTTTAAAACTACAAAGTAAACTGGAATTCTATTTAACCTGGTGAGTAAACTAGCATTTCACATACACACCTGATCTAAAATAAAATCTACAAGCTATATTTAAAACTCTTAATGAGTAAATTATGCAAATACTTTATTTTTACATTTAATCTAGAAATAAGCAACTATATTAGGAATGGACAGATTGCAACATTCCTACCCCTTGCAGCTTGTTTTCTCTGTGAGGTCTTTACTTTGAAGTCCTTACCTGACACAGAGACAGCATGTGTTCGGACACCCTGCTTTTCGCTGTTGGCCAACCTAGAACAGACAGGCGAAAGGTGAGTGCACTATACTACCTGGACTAAATCACAAGGCCTCTAAAACATGGCCCTGCCTTGGATCAGGAGGATAATGCCATTTACTAGGGACATTAAATTTTAAGTGAATTTTTTAAAAAACTGGATTCTACTACCATTTAACATGGGCAGACTGCTCTGATGTTTCAAAGACCAGAAATTAAAATAGGTAATTGAACAGGGTGTGGCTCCGTGGGAGTGTTCACCTAGCATATGCAAAGCCCTGTGTTTGATCCTTAGCAGCACAAAGAACAATGAATTGCTGTGAAAGCTACTCATAATAGTGACTTAAAGCTGTGTAATACCATACAGTGTGGTGTGTATAAATTATACAATATTTTACATTTAAATGACAGACTGCATGGGACTACTCAAAATTATGAGGAAAGGGCCACATACTTGGAACTGAATTTTTTTCCCTAAATCAATCTGGAATGGTAGCAAAACTGATTCTTAAATTTGCAGCATGTAAAAATAAAAATCAAGAGGTATAGTAACATGTATTATTATTTGCATAATGTAAATGAGTAATCTTAATGTATGTAATTTAAAATTTTTGGAAACCACAAAGCACAGAGAAAGAAGAAACCCTACTTCTTTAGATACCATTATCTTGGTCTTTTTATTAAAAAAAATAAAACAACAACCCTCTTCTAGGTCTCAAGCATTTAATATAGAAGTATTAGAAATTTTTTCCAGGATACAGAATTTATATTATTAAATGCTAAAATTTAAAATAATACATCCCTTTGCAGAACTGGAAATAATCAACATGAAACTTTCTAGCCTCTATCATAATCATAAATAAAGTCAGAGTTTGGTTCCTTTACTGAATGTGCAAATATTTCAGATCTTAGAAATTAAAAAAATTTAACTGACGTTATTTTCCTAACATATAATGACAACTGTCTTTCAACTATATTCACTGAGAAGAAACTGGATCTTCATTTACAAGTAATTTATATTGTTAGCTTTTTCACTCTTATCAAAAACTGACTCTTTCCTAGTCATACCACATTCACTCATGCTGCTACCAGTCAACTTTCTCATCTTGCTTGTTTTCTACTGTTTTTGGTCAATGGCAGTAACAGAGTACTGCTGCCACTGATATGAAGAAATTCTATTCTTTATTCAGTTTTTCTAGTTTGATACTACTTCTAATCTACTATCTCTTCATTCATTTTAAATTTATATTTATGACATCCCTCATGTTTTAATCTTCAAAAATCACTCTAATCTTTCAACAACCAGAAATTACCTAAGTATTCATTAGTTCTTGGACCAAGGTGGGGCGCTCTTTAATGCCTAACAATAGAGCTGACTTTGTGAAACACATGGCCTCGAAACTAGGAGAAAGCTGCTGAATTCATCCTTCCTTCACCCACACAGTTACAGTGCACTAAGTGCAGTTGATGTCCTGGCAAGGATCATGTCTGCAACTCCACAGGACCCTGGTGATCAGAAAACAGGCTATCTAATGAAGGGTCTGGACAAGCAAATAGACCAATTTCGTAAGTGTGGCAAGTACTGAACAGATACTATAGGAAAAGGTAACCGGTATGTCCTCTTGGCCTGGGAGCCAGGGTTTCAAGGGGAAGTGATATGGGATGAGACCTAGAAGACAAGCAGGGCTCAGAAAGGAAAAGGAGTAAGAGGTTGAGTATGTCACACAGAGGTAGAACACTGACCATAGCCCACAGAGCAACGCTAGTTGCTCTAGCAACTGAAAAAGTCCAATGAAGCTGAAGAAAAGCATATGAAGACAGTGGCAAAAACTGAGGCTGAAGGAGTCAGCAAGGAACAATCAAGCAGACATCTGTAATCTAAAAACATTGGAACTTGTCTCAAGGGGGACAACAAGTCAGGCAAACCTTAATTAGAACTCTACCTAGAGCTACAGATATAGAAAGGAGAGGATGATGGGCAGAAATGGAGAGGAAGATCAGACTGGCCTGATTATATATCTTGTCCTTGACTGGGGTTTGAGAACTTGGAATTTAGGCATTTCTATCACAGCTAAATGATAAGGTGTGTCTAAACTGTTCACATAAACAATACAGTTTATGCTAGGCTCCTAAAGTCTGGCTTTCTGTTATATGCCAGGCAGAGTATGCATGTGACAAGTTCCCATAAAAACCCTGAGTACTATGTCCTGCTAGGCAACACTGTGTATGTACCATCCCAAATCACTGCTAGGTATGTCAGTGTGTTCACGTATTACTCCATAGAGTAGGGCCCACAGAGGCTGGCTCCTTAGATGCTTTGAACTTTGCCCTGTATACTTTGCCTTTTGATGTAATAAATCACAGCTGTGAATATGACCACATGTTGAGCCCTGTGGGGTCTTTTAGAAAATAACTGAGGTAGGGATGGTCTTGAGGTCCTTCTTAAGTGCTCACAGCAGTAGCCTAGACAGGTGATAACAAGCATTTAAAAGGGGTTTGGGGATGGGGTGGTAGTGGGAAGGCACTGAAGTGGATGGACTTGACACATTCACATAGGAAGTACGACTGAGATCTGGCAAAGGACAGGCCAGGAAAAGAGGAGATGGACAGAAGGAAGATGAACTCAGATTTTACCTCTTCCTCCTGGATCTCTTCAGTCTCTATCCCTCTTAGGTCTAACTTCCCTGTGGAATACTTCCTACATAAATATCACTATAGTACTTTATGTACATCAATGACCACATTTTAAATTTTCACAATGATTGAGAATACAGAAGTAATTATGTAAGTTCTTAAATTTTATAGACCAACACACCTATTATGAAATTTGTTCATAAATAGAAATATTAAAATAAATTACTTTTCTTTAGTTTCCCTACTTGTAAAAATGACCGAGACAGTATCTATTTTCAGGTTCTTTGAAAGATTTATCATAATGGTATAAAAGTAAATGTTTAATAGTAGGCCACTTATGTTATAATCATGACTGTTGTTTAGTTCCCTTATTAAATTTAAATAAAAATTGACTTAAAATTTTTTGATTAAACCTAAATTCCTAAATTATAATTGATTTCTCTCTAAAATAATTGTTTTCTAGATCCCTGATCATATATAGAGAAGCTTAGTATTTTAAGAAAGTAGGTGATAAAATATAGAATATTCCTTAAGGTTTCTCACAATATCAAATAACAACATGCACAGAATATCACTTACCTGGGAATTGATGGCAAAGCCCGTTCACCTTCTGTAGGAAAAAAAAAAAGGAAAGAGAGGCAGGAAGTTCCTTCAATTTTTTTGAAAAAACTATCCCTAGAAGTCGGGGTGGAAAGATTAGCCTTATCTAGTATTTTGCCAATACTCTTTAAAGGAAGTTATTACATTTAAATAGTTAAGTTTTGGTTTCCCTAGTTTTCTTTTCTTTTCTTTCTTTCTTTTTTTTTTTTAAGTTTTTTGAGACAGGGTCTTGCTTTGTAGTTCAGGTTGGTCCTGAACTCAGTCTCGAACTCAGCAATCCTCCTGCCTCTGCCTCCCAAGTGCTGGGATTACAGGTGTGAGCCACCATGCCAGGCACTGTGGTAATGTGATACTGACTGATGGTCATACCCAGCATTGTTGTATGTGGCTACCAGGGTTGAACCCAGGACCTTGCGCTTGCAAGGCAGGTGCCGGAACCACTGAGCTAAATCCTTGGCCCTCCCTGGTTTTATTTTCAATACTGTAACAAACTGTTATGTATTGTTTAAACATTGCTTAAAAAATATGGCCAAGTCACAATAAAGAACTAAAATGACACGCTGATAAGATTTCTTTTCCAGGAGACTAGAAGTTGAAAGATCTTTTTTTTTAGACAAGGTCTTGCTTTGTAGTTCAGGCTGGTTCTGAGCTCAGCCTCCAACTCACATCATAGCAATCCTCCTGCCTCTGCCTCCTGAGTGCTGGGATTACAGGTGTGAGCCACCACGCCTGGCACTGTGGTATGTGGTACTGATTGCTGCTGGGCATGAGTCTCCACACCCAGTATTGTATATGGTTGCCGGGGAATCGAACCCGGGCCCTTGAGCTTGCAAGACAGGCGCCGGAACCACTGAGCTAAATCCCCGGCCCAAAAGATTTCTTAAAGTTAACACTCTTTGCCAAAGGATTGAACATTCTCCATTTTGATAAAACCATTCACTAATCACAACATAAGAGCCTGTGCAGGAAGCATGGAGATACATCAGGAAAAACAAAACCCACAGGTGTGCAGCCATCACAGGGATTAAGGTACTGGAGATGTCAAGGTACCACAAAGGTCCCCTTGGTGCTTACTAGAGGAGCCTACTGCATAGTGAGCTAGAAAGGCGTGGGCCTACAGGGCAGATCAGGACAGCTCATTCCTTGGGCATCGTAACTAGCTTGAGGTGGATTAATCCCAGAAAAGCTCAATACTTTTCTCCCTTGTTTGTATCCCTTCAAGCCCAACTTAATATAGTTGATCACCACTTGACACACTTATCATTTTGTATGTTGTCTTTCTCCATCTCTATGAAGTTCCCACACATTTAGCACCTCATTTTTTTTTTCTTTGTAAGACAGGGTCTCGCTTTGTAGTTTAGGTCTTGAGCTCAGCCTCGAACTCAAAGCAATGCTCTTGCCTTTGCCTCCTGATTGCTGGGATTATAGGCATGAGCCACCACGCCTGGCACTGTGGTATGTGGTACTGATTGCTGGTGGGTGAGAGTCTACATGCTCAGCATTGCTGTATATGGTTACTATGGATGGAACCCGGGTCCTTGCACTTACAAGGTAGGCGCCAAAACCACTGAGCTAAATCCCCAGCCCACACCTCATGTTTTTCATTAGGTTGTTGAACACCTACCACTTTTCAGGCTCAAAATCTGAGAATTAGCAGTGAACAGAATAGTCAAAACGCTAAATGTGTGGGAATTAGCCAAACCAAGATCCTGCACTAATGGTAGCAGAACTTGTTCCAGCACATTTCATTTGCAACTTTCATTATGTTTTCCTCCAGTGAACATCACCTTTAAGATCACTTTATAAATCCAAAGTAATTATAGCAGATAGACTGAAGAACAACAAAGTGCACAGGGCATACCACACCCATGACTCACCTACAGAACTTACTGACCCATTATTACAATTATAACAAAATGATTCTTTGGGGGATTTGGGGGGATATCCAATAGGATCTATAAAGCAGTCCACCATAATGTGGCAGGTGGGGACTCTGAACATAGAATTTGGCCTCAATGACAAAGCCCCTTTCAATACTCAACTCAGTGACTAGAATGATTATAGGGAATTCCAAAGCCATACACGGTCTGTGTTCATCCTGGCTATATTGAGCTAGATAGTGGCCAGGGTAGGGAGACATATAAGGGAAGCAGATGGCAAAGGGTGTTAGGCAGTGCAGAACTATTTTTAAAAGGAAGAATCTGAAAATTAGGTCAATCCCATGTGTGCGGATCACACTGATTAGAGGTTGCAAAAGGAACAATAATGTAACTGAACTTATGAATCCCGCATATGCCAGGCAGTTTCAAACGTTTCTCACACATGAAATCAATCTCTTAGTACTGCAGTACAAAGCTGCTAATTCTGTGCCCTGTGGAAAATTGTGGCTCAGAAGGGCAGGTATATGTGGACAGCAGCCCAATGGACTCACGATCGATCGGAATCTGCCAGCTGACACAACTCCTGAACCCAGTTTCTTTTTGTTTTGCATGATGCTAGTGTGGTGTGAATGTTTTCACTTGATCATTTTGTAATTCCAAATTCTCTGACACATTTCTTATACTATGGGATACTATGGCAAAAACCCTGCCTCATTTCTAAAGTGATAGAGCCCTTTTCTTAGGACATTTATTTATCCTAATCTCTTATTTTGCATTATGATTCAGAATTTATTTTGTTCTTCAACTATTTTAAGCTTTTGAGATACATGAGAAAAAAACAGGAAAGAGACTAGGATCAGCTGCAATGGACACTTTTTTAAAAAACTCAATATAATCTAAAAATTTATTTTAAAATACTAATGGTAACTCAGAAAATACTCTTAAGTAGGGTCCTCAAAACATAATACTGTAAATGCAGACATTGCTGCTTTATACTCTACTCCAACCCAGTTTTTGAGAGCCTGTGGGAGTGTGAACTGAACTGCTGTTCCTAGAGAAATAAGCATCTGGGTTAACAGGGCCAAATTAATCACCTAGTCTTCACACGTACAGTGTGGTTAAAATCAAGAGCAGGTCGCCGGGGTTAAGCTCCTCTAACTGTTCAGAAGAAAGCAAACAGCGCTGATGGGGCAGAAACAGAACCTTACCTTTCTGGGGTCTGATGATAAAGGACTGTGTGGCTCCATTCACCAGCCGACAGTACCCATCTATCAGGTCAGCCATGTTCTCCGCTATGGTTAGAGATGGTGCTGTCACTGTTAGAGGCTAAATAGGGGAAAAGACCAAGAAAGAGACATT
This sequence comes from Petromus typicus, assembly GCA_004026965.1. Taxonomy (NCBI): domain Eukaryota; kingdom Metazoa; phylum Chordata; class Mammalia; order Rodentia; family Petromuridae; genus Petromus; species Petromus typicus. The sequence goes on along the minus strand of PVIR01005046.1, from coordinate 18,326 downwards.
ATTGTTCTTCCCAGCAATCAAAGGGACAGCTGTACTATGACATCAGACCTCTATACACACTTGAAAACACAGAGGAACGGGAGTGAAATAAGACTTGTCAGAAGATCTAAGTGAAAAGGGAAGTCTGATATAAGGACATTTTTCTTAGAATTTGTGACAGAAGAGAACCTCAGAAGATAAAAATCACTTAAACAGATTGTCACTTTTTAGAACAAAAGGAGATGGAAAAATATTTTGCTTCAGAATATCTGGCACAGTTCAAACTATTTTAGAAATGGGACTAATGTATAGTAAGCACATCCATCACAACTTTCCTAACATTAAAGAAAATTAGAAAAATTACATTACTTTTAGTATACATAGCATGTTTTGACCAAAAGATTAAAAATCACTCTTTTCAATATAAAAATGTTCTATTTCAAACTGGCTACAGACCTATTTTTAAGTGTTACCCAGGAGACAATAAAAACTTTATTTTGTTTTCAAATACAAATATATCCTTGTTCATGCGTTTTTGTTTTTTTTTTTTCTTTTTGTACCCAATATTAGACTCAGGACCTAGTGTTTGCAAGGCAGGTGCCAGGACCACTGAGCTAAAACCCGCCCCTCATATGTTTATTTCTAGATTCCTTTTATATAAACAGTTCTCACTTGCTTGACCCTACACATTATTTGGCATATGTATAACTAATTTGGAGGACAGCCTGAAAGTGAAGGTGCAACTTCATTAGTGAAAGTTCTGCGGAAAATTTCAATATGCAAGTTATTAGTATTATATGGTAATATTTGTTAACCTTGACAATCAACAGACTTCCTGGAGCCTTAGACATCACCAAACTCTCAGAATCAGGGCAAAAGACTGATAAAGCACCTCTCAGTGAAGAGTGACAATAAAAGAGATGAATTTCAAACGATGTGCTTCACACACACAAAACCATGTCACAATGAATGGTTTAGATTCTTCCATATGCATGCACTTTATCTTTTAGACATGATCATATTATATGATTATGTTGTATTTGGCAAATGATGATTTCTTGTAATATTTCTTACTATTAACACACTGTTGCATGGTGATTAAGAGCACAGGTTACAGACCTAGACTGCTGGAGTGTGAACCTAGCTCTACCAATTACTGTAGCTGTGGCTAACCTCTTTGGCCTCAGCTTCTTTATCTATGGAATGGGGTTAACCAAGTACAGTACCTCAAAGTACTTACTCTGCTTTATTGTGAGAATATCATGTACCCCCAAAATCTTATCTATTATTATGATTACAACTGCTTAGAGAATGTCATATGCAACACAGTATGGCATATACATTATTCATATATTTGATTTTCTTGGTAATTCATGATAATCTTTAACTGCTCTCATAAGAATGTTTTTTATTTTAAAAACTGGTTCCTGTTTTATTTTGGGGAAGATTTAATTATCTGTAATGTAATCATCAATACCATACAATAAAGTTTGTGATTCTAATGATATGTGAAAACTTTACCTTTATTCTAAAAATAAAACCACTTCTAAAATACCACCACGCTTCCGTCTTTTCTTTATGATGCACTCATCATAAAAGACTCCCTTACCTCAGGTGCACCTGCTATTTTGAGCTGCAGCATTCCTTTTCTGTCCTTGTCTTCGCTGTTTGAATACTGAATGGTCTGCACTTGGTTGAAGTCAGCCAGATGTGTGGGCTTTGGAAAGGAAAGGTAAGATCCTTAGATCGGACACAGGACCAACTTCATCAATACCATTAATTGTTTTGTGCAATTCTCTCAGTCCCAAACTTTAGCTCAATTTGGAGGCATTCTCCCTAAGAATACAGGTTAAGGGAAAAACTGATTTTCTATGTAGACTGCAGTGGAGCAGTCATGAGACTTGTTTTGAGCACTTCTAGGTTTATGATGTGTCTAGTCTTTGTGACGCTCTGAGGAAATCCACACAATTGAGCTGAGTGAGGTAAAGAACATTTCTGAGACAGAGAGAGAAGGAGAGGGTAGAAAGAACCTCTTCTTCGACCCACTTTTCAGTGTGAGAGGACCTTTACAGAATTCTCGGTTGGAATGAACTTTGTACTCTCAAACAAGGTGCCAACGTAGCAGAAGTTTCTGAATGTACTGAAGTTTAGCAGTGCAAAGGAGAAGGGGAGACACTAGATATCCAAAGGATCTGCCCCACAGAGGCTGGGCTCTTAGGACACATCAGGAGAGACTATGGTCATTTTTCCAAATGAAATGAATTCTTTTCTTTCTCTCTTTTTTTTTTTAGACCGGTTCTTGCTATGTAGTTCAGGCTGGCATTAAACTCACTTGTAACCCATGTAACAACCTGACTTAGAACAACCTCACTATAAAATATGTTCTTCTGCTTGCAGGATTCTCCAGTTTATAGAAAATATTATATTCATGTATGCTATATGTTGTGAAATAGAAAATACTCAAAGCGAAATAGGGTGAAGGAGGAAAAATAATGAGATTATAACAAAAAAGAAAGGAAACAAAGTTTATGTATATGGGGGTGAGGGTGGTAGGGTGGGTAGGGCTACGAGAAAAAATGAGAATTAAGTTGTGTCATATACTGGTACAAATTCTCATTGCTGAGTGCAATCATGATGTGTATATGTAATGTACCAATAGAGATTTCAATTAAAAAATTATATTCAACCAGATTTCTGATGAAAAAATGAAGACATAACCTTGATTATTCTTTTTCCCTTTACCCCATATACTCAATCTCTCAAGAAGACTCACATCCAAACATGCACAATCTATCCATTTTCCTTTCATCTCCTCAGGGTCATTCTGGTCTAGATCACTCTATCACATCATAGTTAGAAATCTTCAACTGATTACTAACTGGTTTCCCTTCACCCTATCCTCCTACAATACAATGCCCCCAATCTGGAATTAAGATTTATATTTAAAAAATATAAATCAAGACCATATCATTCTCTACTCTACAAACCACACTGCAAATACTGTATCCTACAAGATTCCCATGGTAACATAACCAAACATCTAATATGATCTAGACCATCCCTGTCTCTCTGACCTAAGTCTCCGGTAAATAATATCTCAATGAGATATGCTCTAGTTTCACTGGGGGTGGAGTGGTTTCTGATGTGAAACATGACCAGGGTTGCTAGAGACTTCATCATGTGTGAGAAATTCACTCATAATGAAAAACTGTTCCTAATGGCTTTTAAATATTCTGGTTTGTGAATATTCTGCTGGTGAAAAACCTGATTTCAGGACTCAAATACATTTAAAAGTATAAAGTATGCTCTGTACTAAAACTCTTGGATTGTATTTTATGGGTAATTCAACACAATACTGTCTTGTGTTGTTCTTAGAATGTTCTAAACTGCTCATTATTTAGGGACATCATCAAAGGCAGGACTTCCTATGTATTTCAGCTGTTGACACAATGCACCTGTGTCAGTCTACATTGATATAGGCATAACAAAGATCTGAGATTCTCTGTAAGAGAGCCAAATATGAAACTGGTGGTAACACATGAAATGAGGAACATTAATTACTTTCTATTATTGCTATTTCAAAATTTTAAAACCAATTTTCCAAAGCAGAGTAAGATATTTACGTTACGAAAATTACACACAGAAGTTTTTTGTTATTTATTTTTTGGAGGGGACAGTAACGACACTACCATCTCCAAGGACAACCATATAACTTTGCTCCCCCATTATTTTCCTATACTACTTGTAGAGTGACTTCATTTATCTTTTCTCAAATTAAAAGTCATAACTAGGTAAATAATTGCCCCTATTAAAGCCTTCTAATGATATCTGATCAACATTTACTAAGATTTTTTTTTTTTTTGAAACAGGGTCTTGCTTTGTAGTTCAAGGTGGCCCTGAACTCACTATGTACTCCAGGTGCACCTCAAACCCATGACAATCCTCCTGCCTCTGCCTCCCAAGTGCTGGGGTTACAGGTGTGAACCACTATGCCTAGCTTACTAAGATTTTTCGAAATGATATATAGGTAGATAATATATATTCTGCTATTTAAATTTCAAGATAGTAAAAGAATATATAAAAAGGAGAGTTAAAAAGGGCTGATGCTGATTACCTATTCTGAAATGGACACCCAAACACTCTCTCATATCAGTCTATTGTGGTCTTTTATCACAATAAGCTTAATTTTGTTATATATTTCCATACCAGAATGAAGACATTACAGCCTCCCAAGTATTGAGATTAAAGGTCTATTCCACTGTGTCCAGAGTGAACTATGTGATTTTAAGTGAACTATGTGATATAATATTAAGGAAACAATTTGAAGGTATAAAGAAGAAAAAAAGTTAACAAAACGTAAATAACCAAAACTGACAAGCACTTGAAACTCTGAACTGATCAATTACTACTAAAGAGATTATAAAGACAGCTGAAGATCTACCATTTGCAAAATGCACTCTGTTGGAATTCAACTAACCTTTCAAGAACATGCAATTTCAAGTCAATATAAAAAGACAGGCCATTAAAAATTATGAAAGATTCCTAATTTTCCGGATGAAACTTGTGTAACTTTCATATGTTTTTGTGGAGTTAATACAAAAATGAAAAATCTAGATTGATCTCACAAATAAGTACAAAAATTATACAAATTCATGAAGGTAACAAAACAATGTAGTAGTTATTTAGTGGTATGTTTTCAACACATATCTACCAAAATGTAACATTATGCACTGAAATTATCTACTAAAATATAAAGGGGAGGGAGGAAAACCAAAATTATATCTACACAGGCTTAACGACCTTTGATTATGTTTAGAAGTTGCTACAAATACAAAGGAAAACCTCAGAAGATGTAACTTTAAAACATAAAGACATATCATTAAAACTCAACAACATAACAATTTTCCTAGGTAAGTTTCCTCCTTCTCAAGTGTTGAGGACAGAACCCAGAACCTTGAATATGCTAGGCAAGGACTCTGTACCACTGAGCTGCACTCCATTCCTAATGATGCACATTTGATCAATAAATTAGAATCTAAAACAAAATAGGAATATCCTCATCCACCAGTCTTATGAAACTTCATCTTTAAAGTACTTATTAACATAAGAAAAAATTATATTGGTGGAAAATTGAAAATAATTTTTCCTTTTCACTGATTACATATCTTTAAAATCCAAACTCCTAATACCAAAATATCTATTAAATGAATGCCGAGGACTGGGAATTTAGCTTAGTGGTTCTTGTGCCTACCTTGCAAGCTGCAAGGGCCCAGCTTCAATCCCCGGTAACCACCTACAATAATACCAGGTGTGGTGACTCATGCCCATCAGCAATCAATACCACATACCACAGTGCCGGGCGTGGTGGCTCACGCCTATAATCCCAGCACTTCGGAGGCAGAGGCAGGAGGACTGTTGAGTTCAGGACCAGCCTGAACTACAAAGCAAGACCCTGTCTCAAAAACAAACAAACAAACAAACAATGCTGAGGTTGCTGAATATACGATACACAACTGCCAAGTGTATTTTGCTGTGCTTACAATATAAATTCTAAATTGGAAAGGTAAAAAATGTCCATTAAAAATAAGGCCAAAGACTGTAAAATACTTACAAATTGGCTTAATACAAAAGAATTACATGAAAAAAACTCAAATTTTGTTGACAGATATAAAACAAGTTCGAACAAATAGGCATACTATATTCTTGGCTAACAATAATATCCAAAAATGTTTACTTTTACAAAATTGTTTCATAAGCTGGAATCCCAACATAATTTTCTGTTAATTTCATAATTTTGTTTGCAAAGACTAAATTACCAAGAACATTCAGAGAAAAATACAAAAGAAAAATGATACACAAAAAAGGAAAACACACCGATAGCAATCAAATCAGTACTGTATTGTCACTGAAAAAGACCCTGGGGTCAGTGGGGATAGACCTGACAAACCAGAAGCAGTTTATGAAAGCAATGGTTGAATTCAGAGGTAAAGAATCAGAATACTTACTTAACCTTACCTATCAACTCCAATCTGTATAGCAGCAATACAACAGTAATAGCTAATATTTTCTAAATTCTTACTTTGTACTAACTAGGCCATGATCTAAATATCTCAATCCAAAAGTATGTTAATTCCAGTACCAACTCTCTTAGATAGCTGTGATTATTACAGTCATTTATTGATAAGGAAACATGAAAAGCCTGTGAGAGAATGCATCCAAATTCATAAAGCCAGCACATAAGAATCAAGATGGCAGTGATCCTGTCATGTATTTCAGTCTGTCTTCTTAATCCTATAAACCCTATCATTAATCTTCTTCCTTAGAGAAAGTAGATAGATGCCCACAGATTTCATATACAAAATTCAAGATAAAGATGTATATGTAAAAAAGCAAGGAAAAATCTTATAAGGATCAGAAATTGCATCTAAGGCATACAGAAGTTAGTAAAGAAAAGCTAGATATTGTCATGGTTTCTTCAAGAAGTTGTACTACTTCATACTCTCACTGGTAGAGTATGAGATTTTGCTCCATTCTGGTCAACAGCTGGTACTGTGTATTTCATTCCTTCTCACCATCAGAAGTAGCAATGTATGTTTTACTTCTCTGATGCTATTGTTTTATTTATTATTTGGGTGTCCTTTACTGAGCTCCCTATCTTTTTCTTAAAGATTCTGCAATCATTCTTTAACTATATTAAGAGGTTCCCATGAAATATATTTGTTGAAAATACCTGGCTTCCTTTTCTCCTATTTTATTTTTTATTTTTTATTTTTTTTAGGTTTTTTGAGACAGGGTCTCGCTTTGTGGTTCAGGCTGGCCCTGAGCTCAGCCTCAAACTCACATCACAATCCTCCTGCCTCTGCCTCCCGAGTGTTGGGATTACAGGCGTGAGCCACCACGCCCGGCACTGTGGTATGTGGTACTGGTTGCTGCTGGGTGTGGATCTCCACACCCAGTATTGTTATGTGGTTACCGGGGAATCGAACCTGGGTCCTTGCGCTTGCAAGACAGGTGCCGGAACCACTGAGCTAACTCCCTGGCCCTTCTCCTATTTTTTTGATGAAACAGTTCTTAATTTCAATGTAGTCTACTTTATTAAAATTTTAATTTAGAGTTAGCATTTCTTATGTCCTATTTAGGGAATCTTTACCTACATCAAGTTTTAAAGATATTCTTTCCCTTCTTCCAAACTGTTTTTTTTTAGGTTTTTTGAGACAGGGTCTCGCTTTGTGGTTCAGGCTGGCCCTGAGCTCAGCCTCAAACTCACATCACAATCCTCCTGCCTCTGCCTCCCGAGTGCTGGGATTACAGGCGTGAGCCACCACGCCCGGCACTGTGGTATGTGGTGCTGGTTGCTGCTGGGTTGAGTCTCCACACCCAGTATTGTTATGTGGTTACCGGGGAATCGAA
>PVIR01005046.1:0-10837 GCA_004026965.1 Petromus typicus | reverse complement strand
TCCCTGGCCCTTCTCCTATTTTTTTGATGAAACAGTTCTTAATTTCAATGTAGTCTACTTTATTAAAATTTTAATTTAGAGTTAGCATTTCTTATGTCCTATTTAGGGAATCTTTACCTACACCAAGTTTTAAAGATATTCTTTCCCTTCTTCCAAACTGTTAATAATTTTTGCCATTCACATGTAGATCTATACTTGAAATCCATTTTCATCACAGTGACAGAGGTCAAAATTCATTTTATTTTCCTCCATAAATATGCAGTGAACTCAGTAGCATTCACTGAAAAGTAAATCACTGATGTTAGACATTACAATCTAGGTCATCCAGGGGTACTTAAGTGTTTGGAATAGGGTAGGAGAGATATGAAGGAGTTCTAAGACTGATCAGTTTAGTCAATGGGCAATTTAAAATCTTTGTCATACCTAACAAAGATGAAGAAAAATATAATGACTCTCCTGGACATGTAGACTTGAAGAAGAAGAAATTTAAAAGATGACTACACTAGAAAAATAGGGAAAGTACAAAATGATCAGTTACTTCACAGAGGTTGAACAAAAGTAGTTAGGGCATGAACATCTATATATATTCACTCAAGAAAGCATAAAAACAGAAGTCTCAAACACTGTTGGTGACAGTATGAAGTTTCTTAGCCTTTCTGAAAAGTAACATTTAACACATGATACATTCTTTTAAAATTAAAACTATCTGAATTGTATTCTGCAGTTTTATACCGGGCAGTCTCTTCCACTGAGAGAAAAAGCAATAGCAAAGCTTGATATAAAAAAATACTATCTGAAGCAGAAATTTGAACAAACATTAAACAACCTCACACAATCTTTCTTGGTGACCAGAGAAAAGGGACAGTGCCAGGAGGACTGGAAGGGACGTATAGCAATTCATGGAGAAAGATGAATAAGTAATGGGACATGTACCCAGTGATGATCCTGCTTTTGAATAAGACAAAAGTATCACAGAAGGACAGTATTGGCCATTCACTGGTGAATACAAAGGGTCCGGAAAGGCTGAAGAGGCAGATGATGGGGGGATGACGGTATGATGGTTTGAAGGGGCAGAAGCAGCTAAGCAGAGTGGAAATGGACACCTAATAATGCTCTGTTGAAAACCACATATGACTGACAATATTTGGCCATATCTATGCAAAAGTGTATATAGGTAAATGTACCTATCACTTTGTAAACCACAAAATTATGTAAGTGAAAAAGCACACTTGCTAGGGTGGGCTGAAGAAGCCCTTGGAATTATAATCTTTGAGCAGCTGTTCAAATGGGAGTATGCTCTTCGCAGCATGGTACTCCTTCCATATTACTATCAACCTCAGTTATCATCAGCACATGGCACAGATGTATCCCAGGTTATGACAGGCTCTCAACTAACATGTGTTGAGGAGCAGCTTCTGTCTTTTTTCTCCTGTTATACTACAGGTTTCTATATTAGGCCACAAATAATTGTTCAATAATACTTGCTGCAAGCACACACAAATACGGGGTAGCATTTCCAAGAAGGAGCACAAGAGGGAGGCAGAAGGCTGGACTGGTGGGAGGAGATATATGATGGATTTCCTTCTGATGGGTGTTTTTCCTTAGTAAGATAAATAAGGATAGTAGGGCTTTGTAAATGTATATTTCTTTCTTTTTCTGTAATAGACGGGAGAAGCTGTTTCAAAGGACAGGATGCCAGTACAAATTTTTTATACAGAACTTAGCAAGAAAAATTGTATTTAGGGCTGGGGGTGTTGCTTCAGTGGGAAAGCATCCGCCTATCATGCATGAGGCCATAGGATTGACTTACAAAAGCACAAATAAATTATTTTTTAAAAATGATTGTTTAAATCCTCTTCTCCAGATCAAATGGAACAGACCCATCCAGGTATCACTAACATACATACCATCTGTGTGACATATTTTCAAAACTAAAGAATTGTAAAGAATCTTAAAGCAACATAGGCTCTGCTTTGTCTTTTTTCCTTTGTACAAGTATCACGAAACGGGAAGGTTTAATTGCAGAATGTCACTGTAGAGGAGTGATGACCCCTTTAGTCTGACGCCTCTTTGTCTACAGTCAAGCTTGGGAGCTGTCACAAAGTACTTACATTGCAGCCTTTGTCTGTTAGGTAACTGATCCCTTCTTCTGGGCCGATAGCCAGTTCTACTGAAATAATCCAGCTTGACTTCAGAAGGTCAAACAGGTGAGGACAGATGTGCCAGAAGGAAAAAGAAAGAATTTAGATCAAGAATCACAGATATATTTAGTAAAGGATAAGTGACGTATTTATAATTTCATTCACTACGTATACACCAAGCCTAGATAGGAATACACTGTGATTCTTCTAGCAAGCTAGAGAATAATGTTTTCTCTAGGAAGATTACCTAAATAGGAAAACTAGTCCTTAGAGAACAGTTAATCAAACTGCAGGCCAGAGTAGAACTAACTATGAACATAGGCATGCTATTAAAAAGCAATTTTATTCTAATATACTTTCTTTTTCCATTTCCCCACTGTAAAATGACAAAATAGTATTTTCATTTGTTAATGTTATAAATTAGTTTTATTCAGAAATTTAAATGCACACAAAAAAAGTCAACTAGTTCATTGTTTCCATACTTACCCCAAGAGCACATTTAAAGCATTCCTTGTCAAATCTGTACACTGGAGAGAGTATCTCAAAGAATTTCAGAATACTTTCTTCTCTATTAAGGTTGGCAAACTGTCTAAATGTTTGTTGGATCAGTTTTCTTAGTGTTTTGGCCTGCATGATAGAATTACAAAAACAATACTTCTGTATCAGCAATGAGTAAAAGTTAAACAGTAAGATTTCACTCCTACCCACCACTTAATATCACATACACTCTTCTTACTATAAAATCATACTTATCAAATATTTTTACAAGACAGTTTTTTCCAGTAACTGTGGCAAAATATATAAATCGAAACTTGCCATATTAACCATTGTAAGTGGTTTTGGGCTGTATTTCTTGAACAAAAACTTGTTAAGGCAATACTCTCATATTAGAACATGTGGTACCAAGTCAGACATTAAAACATGTACCATGAATGCACATGACTAGAGATGGCAAGGGTGAAGGGATATAGATATTAACCCATCCTACTGTTGGGAGGGAAAATTAGTATGTTTTTCTGAAGGGTACCACAAATCACACTTTCAAAACCCTACTCTTTGACCCAAAATGTAAAATTCTAGAATTTTTTATTTTAATTTTTTTTTAGGTTTTTGAGACAGGGTCTCACTTTGTAGTTCAGGCTGGCCCTGAGCTCAGCCTCAAACTCACATCAAGCAATCCTCCTGCCTCTGCTTCCCAAGTGCTGGGATTACAGGCGTGAGCCACCACGCCCAGCACTGTAGTATGTGGTACTGATTGCTGCTGGGGTGAGTCTCCACACCCAGTATTGTATGTGGTCACCGAGGATCGAACCTGGGCCCTTGTACTTGCAAGACAGGCGCTGGAACCACTGAGCTATATCCCCGGCCCTGACAAGAGGTATTTTTAAAGAGGGGTATACATGATTTGGTGCTGTAGTTACTGAAATGAAAAGTGGTCAGTCTGAAGTAAGAAGCTAAGCTAGGGGAGGACAAAATTCCTAGAAGTCAAGAATATATGAGTTAGATTTGTGTTTTAAGAACTTGCTCTGCTCCACCATATACAGGACTGGGGAAATATGCACAAGGGAAAGCAAAAGGCCATCAGCATACTGCACAGGCAAAGCAGGAAACAGTGGTGTAAAAGAGAAACACAGGCATCTCGAGATGATCATTTGCAGGAAATAAAGTGAGGAATTCAGAGTGACTAGGCATCTGAACAGAGCACACAGGTAAACAGGGCAGGCCTAGTAAAGAAAATACAGATATGTTAATTTTGGCCATGTTTGTGATCCTAAAGCTTTCCAACTTAAATCATCATATAAGACAGTTGGATATGTTTGGAGCTGAGGAAAGAGCAGGGATAGCAACGGAGATCTTGGTCACAAGCTAAGATATTCTCAGACACTGCACCTGCAAATCAAGAGGAAAGGGCTACAGTTGGTTTAACCATAGTGGAGTTTTTGTTTTTTTGGTATTGGAGATAGAACTCAGGACCTTGTGTCCAGCCCCACAGCTGGGGTTTTAAAGGCAAAGAGTGAAATGAAAGAATTATACTTCTTCTAAGAAGGATTACTTATGGCTTTAAATTGCAGATTATGAACTGAAGAGAAATATAATAGGCTCAAGGTTGCCAGAGCTCAACTATAAACTATAAACTACACAGACTGGAAAGTCTAGGATGCTCTGTACAAAAGTCCGGAAAATTTAGTTTTAGGAATATCTATTCAAGTACTGGTTCTGAGCCAAGAGATTAAAAGACAAACTCTCTTGTCACAGTGCTAGGCCTGCCAGTATTTACAGTTGCTTTAAGCCTGCAGGTTTTCTGAACAGTGTCTGAGTTGACTGCCCCTGCAGGTCTATGTATCTACCAGGAGAGGGCACACTGAATGTGAAGATTTGAGTATTGTCTGCAGTCACCACGAGACTGTTTTTCAATTATGAATTAAAAACACAGAACTCTGGGTGTTTGTTAAATGCAAACCAGGCCCTAAAAAACAAGGTTTACTCCAATTTGGAATCAGAATGAAGGTATCAATGGATTCTGCTCTTTGTGGCACTTGGAGTACTCTGAAGAACCAGACATTGTCTTCCAGAAACTCAGCATAATGAGAAACAACTGTCTGATCTCAGTCCTGGCTACAAGAAACGCTGATAATTCTGTGGGCATAATACTGGTAAGGCACGAACACAGATAAGAAAACAGTGCCAGAAAAGACATCTGCTGACTTTTATGATATAAACTATGATTCCTGCAAGGGAGATACGATTTTTCATAGATTACAAAGGCAACAGAGACCTAGGAAGGTTAGGTCAGGAGGTAGGGGATGCAAATCCAAGCTGCAGGAGGAACTCCGACGTTTTTATTAGCCTTGTGATGAGTGCTTGCTATCTTCTCTAAGATCTTTCCAAACCAGACCAAGAAAAAAATAATCATCATGTTCTATGGTCTTACCTCATTCTAAAAGTGCTTTCTTAGATTATATGCTTGTGAGTGGGAAGAGGGTGTATCTAATTACCTCTAAGAAAAGAAGGTAGCTCATGGCCCAAACTCAGCTTTATGCTTAAGAACAGGTAAAGGTCTGACTCTAACATAATAAATTAGATTTTGTTGACCTAAAGACAAAAAGGAGGAATAAAATTTGGTGCTATCATGTACGTAAACAATTCACTTTCCAGCATGCAAATGGGAACATAGTTTGGTCTTTATTTTTGACATCCTGTTACACTAAATATGCTGTGTCAATGTGCTAATGATATTGGGATGGTAACAAAATGCCCCCATTAGCAAGTAGGTCAGGTAGCAACCCTGACCACTCTTCTGAAATGTGAGACACATCACGTTAATAGTTGCTGAGTGGAGATCAAAAGAGCACAGGGACCAGTGCACAATGGCACACCATTTTTATTCAAATTAATAAAAAGATATATTCATTCCTGAGTCTAAGAGGAACATTTAACTCTGCTAAGTACTGACATACAGAGATTAAAACTATATAAATAAGTCAATTTTCTGATTTGTACCTAATTCCCAACCAGCTGCTTATTTAGAACTACCATCAGTAACACCATGTTTTCCTATCTGACCATACATTCAATGCTTTTAAAAATTTAGAATCTAAAATAAATGATTTTTAGAAGTCAAGGAAGTAAAATCTCAAGTTTCTGACTCACTTTTCTCCTTGACCACTTAACAGTTCCACATATTTTCCCAACATTTTAAACCTAAAGGCCACTAACTGAGAGCCCTCCCTGGCCAGGTCTGATGTACTGAGGGCCTATTCTCCCACACTGAACCTACTCATTCCCCCTACTGTTCCTCCTGACCTCTATGGCCTCGAAGTGTTTACGTAGCTGAACAGAATACTGTCAGCCCTATCCACTTTTGCTTTAGCTTTAACAGTTTGTCTCTTGACCACTCACACTGGTGGGTACAGAGTGTTGGAGACAGAAAGCAAGCGCAGGATATGTCCTTCCTCCTCCCACGTCAAATCAACAAATGAGTCTTGTTAGACGTTACACCCTTAAGGTTCTACACATGCAGCTGAACAGTGCTCTTCCCTCTCTGTCTCCTTTAAATTAAGCCCTCATTAGACTTCTTTGCAAAATGCCTCCTGACAACCAAGGCATACAAATATAGTTGTGGGCTATTCTTCATAATACAGAGTGAAGCCATCAGTCCTCTACTGAAGTGAGTCAACTTGATTTGGTCCTTTTTTCTACTCAAAACTCTCCTAGAAATAGAATGTGGATGGAACAGTAGTTCAAGCTTGTAAGCTGAGCTGCTTGGAAAGCTTTGCAAGTTCAAGGCTGGTCTGGACAATTTTCTAAGACTTAGATTCCAAACAAAACGTAAGGAGAACTGGGACATAACCCAGTGGAAAAGCACCCTGAGTTTGATCCCCTATAAAGGTAAAAAGAGAAAGAGGAAGAGAGAAAAGAGAAATAGGAAAAGGTGAAGGAGGAGAAGAAAGAAAAAAAGAAAGAGGAGGGGAAAAAGGAGGGGGAAGAGAAGAAAGAGAAAGGAGAAAGGGCAAGAGAAAGAGAGGGAAGAGGAGGAGAAAGAGAGGAAGAGAGGAGAGAAGAGAGAGAGAAAAAAATAGAATGCATAGGAAAGTAAAGAACTAAATTACTTGCCCTAATAAAACCTTAGCCTGTTTGAAAATTTCTAAATAACTGGACACAAATATTTAAAAATAATTACAAAGTGTTAAAAGACAGATGGTCTCAGTTCTGATATTACTGTATTTGTTTCCCTCAGCTGAATATGGGAAAATGCTTTAGTTTTCTGCAGGGTATTTGATCTGGCTCATCTTGCTTGTGCACATTACCAAGTCAAGAATCAGGAAGTCACAGTGACAAAACCCAACAAAATCAGTTGGCATAGGCATTATGGGACAGGAAAATGAGATTTACATTACCAACACAAAAACAATACTCTTGCTTCCTGACAACTAAAATGGGAGTCTTAGCCAAGAGTGCACCCAGGCTTCCTTATGGTCTGTGTTGAATGTGACTACTTTTAACTCCAAATGCACAGTGTTCAATCTCTGCAGTCTGAAAGACATTCTAAAATCGGTTTTTATAGGAAAGATACCTTAGAAAGCATTGATTCTTTCCTAATTTTTCAATGAGAAAAAAATCCGTAAGTCTAACTTTCTAGAATCTCTTGATATTAATCAATATACTTCTAGAACTGGTAGGAATAAGCAATATTGTTTCGCAGTGCATTTCATGTTTCATCTCTGCTTTGTGTTTGGACAGATTTAGGAAATAAGGCATTTATACATGTACACCATTCAACCTAAAACCAATACACATGGAGAGAGAAAATTGCTAAGATGTGAATGCCCTCAAAGCGAAGCAGTTTTAACAAGACGAGAGAATATGCTGGTAACTCACTCAGTCATGTTGAACTATCAAATGATTTCATATTAGTCCACCTGATGATTATCACTTGTGGCTAACAACAATGGATTCCTAGGGCAGCCCAGATGAGGTTAATAATGCAAACTAAAGAAAACTTGCTATAGGCCGAGAATGTATTATTAAAGAAAATGGACTTACTCTCACAGATATATTAGTAGCATATCCCTTTTGCTCATGTGTGTAGGGCCTTGACCTCACAGAAAACTCTTCAAGTAGATTCTAGTGTCTACTCTTCTAGCCTCCAATTCAGTGTCTGGTACACTACAGCTGCCACAAATTCCTAGCTGAATGACTGCATTAAGTCATGTATTGTATCTGCTCATAGAAATAAAGATGATGACTATTTTAAGAATAAAACTGAGTGCTCCTAAAGTACTCTAGGGAAGCATTTTATTGCTTGGAAACTTGGTAGATCCTTCAAAAACTTGACATTTTTGATCTCTTAACATTTCTTGCTTTGAAATTATATTTCTATTGTGCATTATATAGAAATAAATTAAAATTTTGCTATTTTGACTTGCTTTATTTTTAGGTCTACAAGGATGGTAGGGAATTCTCTTAGCATCTGCCCATCGCATAGTAGTGAACACCTCTGACAATCAAGACACTAGTATCCTACATGATTCATTGAACCTGACTGGATACAGAGTTTCCCAGTAGGTACTATTGTCCCTTCTCTCCAGGTCGAACACACATTCATGTATTGTATTTCCTCAGCCACCTCCAATTGGAACAACCTCTTTGTTTCTCTTTATCACTTATGACTTTAATATATTTGGTGAAGAATGATCTGTACAGTATTTGTAGACTATCCATGAATTTGGGGTTGACTTCTTAGTGTTACTTGTATAGTGGCTTTAAAGATGCTGTCCTTGTACTATTAACATTAGAGATAGAAATTTAAAATATCCTGCAAATTACTTTTAATAACTAAGGTACATACATCCAAGAGTCTTTTTTTTGGGCATCTAATGTAGCTAAATCAAGTTCCACCAAGTATAATGAAGTAATCTTTCAATAGCTCAATATGAATATTAGCTACAAACAATCCTCTAGAAATGTAAATATAAGGGAAAAGAACAGGCACAACAAAGTGGATTTTGGAAATGTATTGACATAGCTTGTATATGGAAAAACAAATGTTAACTGACTTGCCTCTCTCTAATCCCAGAAGAAACAAGAGAAATGTAAATATAAGGGAAAAGAACAGGCACAACAAAGTGGATTTTGGAAATGTATTGACATAGCTTGTATATGGAAAAACAAATGTTAACTGACTTGCCTCTCTCTAATTCCAGAAGAAACAATAAACTAGATTATTAATTTCTTTCTAGTGTAAGTTTCACTTGCAACATATTTGAAAGAACTATCATAATATCATCTAAGTTTACTGTAGTTATTATATAACACATGTACATATCTTTATAATAGAACTATGCTTCACTGACTACCAGTACAATGAAAGAATTATGTAAAGGTAAAGAAACCTTGGCCTAAGCATATGAACTCCCGAGAAGTAACGAACACAACGATGAACTCTGAATATTACTAGGACTTACTACTTAAAACATGATGTACACAGAAAACAGCTTGAGAAATGAGCAAATGGTTTCATCCTCCATTAATGACAACACTCTGTGTCACACAATGCTTTTGGTGTGGCAATTTCTGCCCAAAACATCTTGTCATGAGTTTTTTCATCTTATTCACAAGATTGGGCGCCATGCAACCTCTAGCTCTTTTCCAGTCAAAATGGCCACAAAAAGTAAACATTTTCAATTGCGTCAGGACATTAAGGCAGCCACAATAGCACAACTGAAGATATGGAAAAGAACTTCTGGAAGTACTTTGGAAAGTGGCAAGATTACTATAGACTATTATAATCAATTATTTTAAAAAATTTGAACATTCATTGTTTTTTTAAAATCACACTTCATACTCAGGATGGTGAACTCTTCCAGAACTAATGTTTGGAAGAGCCAGGGACAGAGGGCAGTGCCAGGCCTTAATGAACCTTTGTGGGTTTTCAGCTTTGTCCACATGGTTTACTATGTGTGACCTGTACCACAGCTTACTATTTCAAATCTAAGGTTCACTTTAAACCCAAATTAATGTCTGAGGCTCCCAAATATCAATCATACTTCTTGAGTAAATGCTTCTATAGATAAAGATTTGAAGAGCTTTTGTAATAATTCTGAGTCCTCCAAGCCTCACATTTTAGAATTCATTGATCAATACTATTCATGTTTCTAGAGTCATTAATTTAACTATAGATAGAACAGCAGAGCACTAGTGTAGTCAATGAAAATGGAAAGTCCCTAAAACTGTTGCTCACTTTTGCTTGATGTCTCCACCATTTTCTCCTCAACTCACTCTCCAGTAGGTTTGTGCAGAAGGGACTCTCTCCCACTCAAGGGTCTTCCCTTCATATTAGGAGCATTCCAGTCAAACTAAGATTCTCATTCCGCCAAAAGGAACATAGCCAGATCACACCCATGGCCCTCCTGAGGCAAATGACTCTATTGTTCTCTTGTTCCCTTGGCATCCCATACTTGGTTTCAAACTGCATCCCACTGTGGCAAGCTTCATTTAAAGTTTTGTCCTCTGACTGTAAATATGCACATATTTGCTTGTGCCACTGGTCTGTGGGTAACCTGCTGATGGGGACAGTGTCTCTATGTCTAGACTCTTGTTCTTTGCCACATTAAGAAGAGTGGGCTCTTTAACAGAACTACACTCTGGAAAAGCTCGAGCCCAACAACTTGCTGTAGTATTTTGCAATAGATCTAATGGGAAATTAACATCACTAGAAAAGAGCAACATTAGAAAGAGAGAACTTTTTCTCTTTTATCCTTAGACAAGTCTTACTTTAAGTATATACTTCTGTATCTTGCTCCCCATGAGATCACCCAGAAGGTATATGAGAAAGGGAAACACAGTGACACTCTGGGTTTAAAGCAGCAGTAACCAGACCTCACAGTCTACTCTAATGGCTTTGTGTCCAGACATGGGGTTTTTATCATAGATTGTTTGCTCTGGTTATATCAGTACTGTCTCCCAACCACAGTTGGTAGAGAACAGACAAGAGCTTGACTGCTGGGAACCTATCTGGAAATTTGTCTCAGAGTCATCCTATCGAAGTAACAGCTTTTTTGCCTTCTCTACTCAGTGAAAATGAGCATGCTACTTCTCCTTGCATGCTGGACACAATACTGTACTTATCTTCTGTGACTCTGAACACACTTTTCCATAAAGTCCTATGGTTTACCCATATATTATAAATGTGGAAA
>PVIR01005045.1:0-74573 GCA_004026965.1 Petromus typicus | reverse complement strand
CGGCTGCTTTGTCTCAGCTTTCCAGCCCCCAGGCTCTTGCACAACGGAACCTGGGGGAAGGGGTTGTTGGCTGGAGACAGTCAATGGTCAGCATGGAGAAGGCAGAGCTGAGAGGAGTGGAATAGGAGAAACCCAAAAGGCAAGGCTGGCACAGGTGTGAAAATATGGCTTTTCTTCTCACCCATGAGCAGAAGCAGCAAAGGGAAAAGGCAAGGCTGTGGCTGGTGTTGCTGAGGGACAATCAAAAGTAGCCAGGGTGGCCTCGTCCCCTGCCATAGCACCTCCCTGTATGGCTATGCCCTCTGCTCTCAGCTTCGGGCTGGTGGGGAAGACACAGTGATGTGGAGCAGGAAACCTGCGCTGTGGAGAAAGGTGAAAGTAGCAGGAATTATTTAGTGGAGATGAGACAGCCAAGGTGAGATTTAATAACAGTTTCTGAGGATCTAAAAGGCTGTTATATAGAAATGGGTGACCAGCTGGCCTCTCTCTGCTCAGAGCAGGGGCTAAAGGAAATGAGTTTGCACCCCAGAGGAGGAGATGCTCAGATGAGATAAAAAGAAAAGTCCCTTTCTGTCAGAATGGAAGTGGATCATTACCGGAACTGCAGCAAACAGCCTTGGTGGAAACCTGGAGGACACCTGCCCACCTCCACCCTTACTTCTCAAGGGTGCCTCTGTCCAGTGTGGGGCTCGAAGGGCCAGACTCTCCTGTCCTCAGATTCCAGTGCTCTTTCCTGGCTAATGCACAGTGGGCCACTCTACCTCATTTCTACTCCCAGGGCAAAGTCCCAGGAGTTGGGCTGAGAGAATAGTTTGTCTCATTGGCAGTGCGGCAGGTGCCCTCCACTAACAAAAGGCAGAAAGCACCCAAGCCACACAGGGAACTAGGAATGTATGAGCTGTCTATGCACCTTCTCCTGGAAATGCGCGCTGTGGTCATGAGAGACTAGAGTTTTGTTCAGAGAATATGGAATGACAAAGTCAGTCTCAGCCGCGGAGCCGGCCCTTGGCTGACTCATTCAGCAGACACCCGTGGAGTGCTGGTTTTGTGCTAGGCTCTGCTCTGGGCACTAGCTGGACATGGAAGGAGATACTGGCAGGACCTGAAGAGAAAAGGACAGATCTCATCAGCTCCTCACTGCCTTTAACACGTGCAGGAATGCAGGAGACAGACAGACAGAGAGGAGCTGGCCTATGGGTTTCCTCAGAGCCGTGGTAGTCCACATTACCTCATATATAGTACCTACTCTGTTGAGTCAAGTTCTTGCATTCAATAGTATCTCATTTAAACTTCTCAATCTGCTGTTGTCAACTCCTATGCAAAATAATAGCAGCCACATAATAGGGCTGCTGCAAATGAATAGAGGCAAGTGCTGGTGGCCCCCAGCATGTCCCAGGTCAGTAGCAGCTATTACTGCTGCCACTGCTGCTGTTGCTGCTCTTGTTAGGAGCAGAATAAATGATCCATCCAAGTTTACACAGCTTATAAAGCAGAGCCAGGCTTTAAGCCCACTTCTCTGACACCACAGTCCGTGACTTCTGTCCATCTGCTACAGAAGCACCAAACTCAGCAGACAGAAACACAAACTCTAGAGGCCAGACAGACAGATCTAGCTTGAACCAGTTTTCTATTTGCTAGAGGTGTGAACTCAGTTCATGATTATGCATGCAGGCATAAGATATTACCACCTCCAAGGATGGTTTGGGCAATAAGTGATATAAGACATGAACATTCTCGGTAAGTGCTTAAGGTGCTACGTATTATTACCAGCCTTAACCAATGAAAGAGAAAATGGAGACATATTTCACCAAACATGAACAATATGCCATCGAAAGACAGGTGGGGGAGCTGGCCTCTAGTCATCTATAGACCCCCCTCCTGATGCAGGTTGATGCACTGCCAGGGACGGTGGGACACTTTGCAAAGAATATGTTTCCTTCAGTCTATAAGTGCTGACAAGAGGTTCCTGAGCATCCTAGACACTTCATAAACTCCAGATAGATCAATGAAAATTCCAAGGCTACAGCTCTGAGGTGGCAAAGCAGCCACTGTGGCCCAGCAGTGGAATCTCTCTATTGTTGGAGGCCAGAGCTGGGCTCTTATGCTGCAGCCTGAGCACGGGGAGCAGAGGGGATTACATCTAAGAATCCCACATCCCTGGCATGTGCTTGATATGTGCCTTAGCTCCAAAAACTGGATGAGAGGAGATCAAGATGGAGTCAAGAAGATGTGGAGTGGGATCAAAGAGTAGCTACGACTATAGCTCCCGGTCTTCTCTCTAAGTTGTTTTATTGAAACCTCTTGTTTGACTGAGGCATTACTCTAAATTTATAGTTGTTTTAGAGAGTAAGTGCAAATGACCCACTAATTAAATATTTTGTAATACATATCTCTTGTTGAAAATGTCTGACCCTTTGCCCAAAACAAAGGAGAATCAAAGAGCAGAGCCGTGTCTCCTTAAAGGCAGAGTGGCTCACCCAAGGTTACAGACACAGGGCCTGTCGGCCTTCTAGCAGTGAAGGCTGACAACACACACCATGATCTAGCACTGTCTGAAGTTCCTTGTGCCTTAACTTACTGAGTGCTCACAGCAACCCTGTGGGGTTGGCAGTAATATCCTCAGTGCATATCTTGGGAAAGGTGAGAGCTGGTGCAAGGTCAAACACCTAGAAATCTTTTGAGTCAGGATTTGAACACAAACATTTTGGTCCTACAATCCTTGCTTTTCATTTGAAGCTCTGCTCAGACTTGCTCTCTGTCCAGGATCAGGGTTTGACAAGACCATAAGTTTCTAAAGGAAACCAGAGCAGCACTTGGTAGTGGTGTTGGGTGGGGGTGATTGCTTTAAGAAATGAGCTCTAGAGTTGACTTTCTTCTCTTACTGTGGTAGTGAAGGTGTGGTTGGTTAGTTGGTTACCATTTATTAGTTTCATCTCTCAAAAAAAGTATTTCTTCCTGCATGGCAGTATCACTTCCACTAGAGTGAGAGGCTGCATCTAACCAAAGGTGAACCAAACAGGGTGAGCTTCCATCAGGGCAAAAACATCAGCACCAACTCCTCCCTCATGTAGCCATGACAACCCCAGCACTCAGACTGATGAAATGCTTGCACAGAAGGGATGAGATAGAAGGTACAGGGATGAACAGGCAGGGGAAGAAGAAGTGAAGGGAACAGGCAACTCTAGGTATGTGTACTGTGAAGCATTCCTGGGGGAGATTGCAAACCAGAATGACAGACATTCCCAGGATGTGGACTTGGCTCAGTCCACATACAATCCTGGCTACCAAGGCCAAGAGTTGAAAATGCCCAGCACCATTTCTAAGACCACCTTGGGCACTTGCAGAAGGCCCTAAAAGCTTCCTGTAGGCTTCTAAAACTGTTGTTAACTATGGCCTAAGGCCACCTGAATCCATACGTTGGTTTCTTTAATGGTTTCCAAAGAGACTCCAAAGACTTGCTCTCCATTTCTTGTCTCCTAGGAACTTTGGACATGCTTATTTTATAGTTATTCATTAACTCTCAGCCGAGAGGAAGGGCAACAGGTGGGGCCCATATCAGGCTTTTCAAAGAATGATTTCCAGGCACATCAAGTCAAGGAGGTCCAGGGAATGTGGGCATCTAATTCCATACACAGTGGAAAAGGTGAGCAGTGCCACCTCTGGCAGCTACTAAGAAGAGAGGGGAGAAGCCAGCAGCTAGCCATTGCACTGCACCTTGCAGAGAATAGAATAGTATAACATAAGCATTGACCTTGGACATTCATACTAGCCAGGCTATGCCTGCATACACCCGCCCAGTGAGGAAGCCTTCCAATAAAGTGACTTCCTGTATTATTTTCTAGCTGTTCTATGCATGCTTAGTATATTCCCCTCCATCCTCAACAGTGAACTTTTGAAGCACTTGTCACAGGAGATGAAATTTAAACATTTATCTCAAACATAACAATTAGTCACATTGACTGATGGCTTGGGAAATGAATTGGGAGAGCTAGCTTGAGGGGATTAGTGAACTACGCAACTCATCAACTCCTCAGAGCAGGTCCGGGGAAGAGGACAAGACAAGCTGTTTCAGCACCAGCTCTGAGCCAGCCTGGAGCCTGCTTATCTCAGTCCTCACAGCACAATGTGGGGGGTGCAGTTGTAGAGAGGAGCAGGCATGTCTGGGGCTTTGATGTTCCTGAGGGGACATGTGTCACCTTGACAAATCCACCAGACTTCAGTGGCTGGCATCCGGATCCTTTCAGACTTGGGCAACCCCAGGTCAGAACAGCAGCAGGCCATTTCTCAGGGGCAGACTCATGGGAAGCAAGTGCAAGATCTTAACATGGCTGTGGTGATGAGGAGAGCACAGTCCCATGGACTGGGACAGTGCAGCTCCTCCCTGCAGATCCTGGGAGCCCAATAGACACCAGAAACTGCAGGTTCATGTGGAACCAAAAGGGATGCAGATAATGGAGGACCACGGGAGAGCTCAGAAGACTCCAGTTCCAGTCCATTTATGGAGTCTCAGCTCTCAGGAATCACCTTCTACAGAAGCCTCCCTGTCCCCAGCTCCATCTCTGCACTCAAAGCTGGCTTCTACCACCTCTCTGTGCTCTGACATGGCCTGACCACATCATGGCCCTGTCATGGCCTTCACAACACTGCCTCAGTTGTCTTCAGTCACATGAAGGAGGCACCCTGCTTGGCGAGATGTCATACTTCTTTGATATGTATGAGATGCCTCACACTGCATCCCCTCTGCTGACATATAGATGTGAAAGGCATAATTATGGGGCTAGGACTCAGGCTGTGTGCTGACATCAACCTTCTGCTTATTCTGCAAACAGGCTATGAGTTTGTCTCTTATTAACAGAATTATAATAACATTTCAGTGTCATCTTCCCAAGGTCATAATCAAGTCACCCTGACCACAGTTAGAAAATTCTCATCATGCAGTTCCATAGAATATCTGGGGTCCCCTCACCCGTGACTTCTATTGTGTGCACAATTTAGTGTTTAGCTCTCAGCAGGGAATGCAAGATGGTCCTAGAAAAGGAGGGTAGTTAACTCTTCCTTCCTACGCTGCACTATTGTACAGCCAACACAATGATGTGTACAAAGCAATTGTGAAACACCAGAGAAGAGATTATTCTCTGATATAATGGGGAAAAGAAGTTGCTTAAATTTTGTGAGTATCATGTGATTCCAGCTATTGAAATAAAAGACGAAAATAAAATGCTGAAAAAATATATAAAACTATTAAAAGTATCTACTTCTTCGTGGTGGGACAATAAGTGATCTTCCTTATCTTTTTTATGCTTTATGCTCTGGGCTTCCCAATCTATTATAATCTATAATCTCTTCATGTTGTTTTCAAATAAGTAAAACAATGAGCTTTAAGGAAAAAATGCATGAGTATACCAATTTCCACTGCTCTGAAAAAATACTTTATTTAATTATATATGTTCTGATTGATTTTTTATAGGTTGTAGGAAAACAGATAAAAAAATAGATTCTCCCGACTTCCCCCCCCCCGGGTGACAAGTTGGGTCTGGAGTCTCATTCTCCTGTGTGGGCTGTTCCCCATCCCATCGACCATCTCCTCCTGCAGGCAGCTTTGGGTGTCACCCCTGGTTAAGTAACTATCCCTGTGGATCACTGCTATGCACCTGGAATACATAAAGATGAAAATCACACATGCTGCTTCCCTTAAAGAACTAGGAAGCTGCTGACAGGACTTCAAATTCTTTGCAAAAATTCTGTGACGCCATAATGGCCCCCTCCTACGAATGTAGTACATTGTTTATCAGGCTTCTTTCACTGAAGTAATGTTCATATAATACATGATCCATCTCCATGTAGACAGTTCAGTGGCACTATTCACAGTGTTATGTGATCACCTTCTACATCTAGTTCCCAATTATTTTCCTTACTCTAACAGGAAACCTTGCTACTATTTGAAGCATTCCACATTGAAGCTTAACTTCTCAATATAACCGTCCTGGGTTGGTGGGGTCTTGAAGGGAGATAATTGGGGAATGAGAGCATCACTGTGAAAGACATTAATGTAGTTCTTATAGGATCAGGTTGTTACAACAGAACGAGCCTGTTCCCTCCTCTCTCACCAGAGAACAGCACTGTAAAGTTTCGACTCTTCACCACCAGGATTATGAGCTCACAAACCACTTTTGTGTAAACAGAAGCCTTGAGTATTTCACTGCAGCAAAACAAAATGGAGTATCAAGCAAGCAGTTGCTGTCCTTCCCTTTTCCCCTATTTCCTAGCAAAACCAATCTACACGTTGTCTCTGGATCTACCTACTCTGAGTATTTTATATAGATAGAACCACATAGTGTGGCTTGTGCATCTGGCTTCTTTCATTGGCCATGTTTTGAGATCTATCCACATGTCATATGTCTTGGTACTGCGTTTCTATTACTGAGGGATGATATTCTACTATATGTACACCACAAGGTTTGTATGCAGTCATTAGTTAATGAATATTTAGGTTGTTTCCACAATGTGTCTCTTGTGAATTGGGCTGCTGGGGACATGGATGTACATATATTTGATTCTTACCCTGTAGGAATGAGCTAGATTTCAGGGTAGAATTCGGTGCTGTATCTCACAAGACTTCCTTCTGTTTGGAAAGCTCTATGTTCAGAAGCCAACTTTCTATGCCCAAAGCAGGGTGAATTCTCAGCAAGTCAGCAAGAGGAGAAGGGCTCTTGATTGAGAAATAGCCAGCTACGAGCATTATAGGTAGATTTCAGGAACAAATTAGCAGGAGAAAATGGGCACATGCCAGAGAGGAGCAATTACCCATAAACCTCCCAGGGGGTTTCATTTAATTAAGGAAAATGATGGTGATAGAATGATCCACATCCTATCTCTTCATGCTCTTTGTTATATTTACCCTACAGTAGGTCCTTCCTGTTTCCTCATGTGAAACAGCTTTGGCCAGGTCCTCAGACATCCTCAGAGACAGATGGAGAGAGAGAGAGACAGACAGACAGACAGACAGAGACACAGAGACAGAGAGAGACAGGGGGCGGGGAGAGAGAATGTCACTCAGCTCAGCTGGCCCTTTCATCATCCAGCTTCTCCAAACCCCCAAGGAATTGTGACCAAGATATTCTCCCAAATATAATGATTCACCCTACTTGGGCTCCTGGCCACACTGTTAAGTAAGTAAACATGCAGAAAACAGGTCAAAGTTGAATAGAATGGTAGAAGCCCAGACTCTGGAACCAGAAAACAGCCAGTTTGGAGTTGAACTCTGGCTCTCTTTCTCAGCCCTGTGACCTTGTGCACAAGTTAAGTCACTTAACTCCAAAGCTCAGTTTTTCAAATATCAAACTCAGGACCATAAAAAATACAACCTTATCAGGCTGTTGTGAGAATTAAAATGAAACAGAAAGTAGGGCACTGTAGTGTCAGAATTTAATAAACATTAACTATTGGCAATGAGCATCTGGACTGTAGTCTCTGCCAGCAAAATCACAAAAGCTCCTGTCTTCTTTCTTTTGTTGATGTCCTTGAGGAAGCAAACTTAAGCTTCCTTGTCTCCTCAGTAAAGCACTTCTCTAGCCTTGGTTACAGACAACCCAATCCCCACAGGTTTAAGCAGATGCCACCAAATGCATGGAGCCTCCATTCCTCGGGGCCTTTATTACCCTGATCACCTACAGCATCCAGAATGTGGCTCCAACATGTAATTCAGGGAAGGAAGACCAGTGTTGGGACAACTTCAGCAAGAGACTGGTGAAGGGGTTCAATGAAGGGAAGGCAATACATGTCCACCCTACTGGATCTCTTTTTCATTTTTTAAGAAATGTATTTCCACTTTTTAAAAAGATAAACTGACTTAAAAGATGCTGAGCTTTTAAGAGATAATACAAGTTTGTGGCAAAAAATGGATGGTAGGATGAATGAACTGGCCTATGGCCACACCACTTCCATGATAATCCCTCAAAGCCCTCTGATTTTTTTGGTTAAATCCCAAATCTGGGCCGGAGATTTAGCTCAGTGGTTCTGGTGCCTGTCTTGCAAGCGCAAGGACCCGGGTTCGATTCCCCAGTTAACCACATACAATACTAGGCATGGAGACTCACGCCCAGCGCAATCAGTACCACATACCACAGTGCCAGGTGTGGTGGCTCACGCCTGCAATCCCAGCACTCGGAAGGCAGAGGCAGCAGGATTGCTGTGATGTGAGTTGGAGGCTGAGCTCAGGGATAGCCTAAACCACAAAAGTGAGATCCTGTCTCAAAAAAAAAAAAAAAAAATTCCCAAATCCATCAACAGTCTGCTGCTTATTTCTTCTCCCTTTGAGAAAGTTCTGTTGTAAGTGGTTCAAAGGTAAAGAAGGATGTTCTCCATCCTCATTCCAACAGAGGAGCAACCATGCCTACCCACAACACAAGGAAGGAACTACACAAAGGAATTCTTTCAAGCTTGTAGGCTGGGCCAGATATCTGGACTCAGCGCATTTGCAACTCAGTCAGATAATTTGGGCTAAACAGATTCTATCAGGCTAGGAATACATACAAGGTGGCATATGGTATATAGCCCGGCTGACAGCTGACCTCAGGGGGTACCTGATACATACCAGAGAAGGGTGAGGTTATGGTCATTAAGCCTCCAACTAAGTGATTTTAAATATTTGAGAAATGAATGCAGCCCCTCAGGGTTAGGGTTAGGGTATTGTGACCTGTGATGATATCATGAAAAGGTACTGTAGGGAACATTAGGTTGTCATGTGACCATCTGACTCTTGTGGTGGTGCAGTGTTATGTGATCCTTTGCAAAGCCAGAGCACAATCTCACAGTATGGGGTTGTATGAATGACAAGTTCTGTTTGCTGATGGTGTGACATTCTGGTCATGAGGTGTTCCATGGGGTCATGGGTATTTGGTTCTCAGTCTTTCCTTGTGTCACAGAACAGTCATTGCAGGACCACCCTTGCTGTTACCAGAACTTAAGAATCCCTTATATGTGGTATAGTTCTTTCATAAGGCCTATGTACATCCTCTTGTATGCTTTAAATCATCTCTAGGCTATTTATAATTCCTAATCCAATGTAAACGATGTGCAAATAGTTGTGCTACTGTTTAGGCAATAATGACAAGAAATATAGTCTGTACATGCTGAATACAGATGCAGTTACTTTCTGTGTATTTTCTATCTGTGGGTGGTTGAGTCCATGGGTGTGAGGCCTGCAGACATGCCAGGCCAGTTGTGCTATGTGCCTATTCAGCACAGTGTCACAGAGCCATGCTGACTCAACTGTGCCTTGGCTTGGGGTCTTGATGGGATGCAGATGGTCTTGATGGACCATCTTGAGGTGCTCCCTTTCTTGAGACACTGTGACCTTGCCCTTGTCCATTTGCCCCTGAAACTTCCAAACATCTCACAGTTTCTCAAGAGTTGTAAAAGCACTTAGTTTGAGGTTTAATGACCATAACCTCAGCCCTGTCGCAGGTGCGGACAGGGTGCTTCCTGCTAACGGCTGTCAGTCTGCTGTGGAAGAGGCAGGTGGAGCAGAGGCACAGTTCCATCTCACCACCAGATGAACCTCGCCTAAGATCAGCAGGACAGATGGACCAAAATCTCCAGGGTGTCACCAGCCTCTGCTCCAACGCAAGGGACCCAAAGCTGCCGCATTGCTTCAAAAAAATCATCCACCTCTCAAGCAAAGGTTTCCCAAAATGTATGCACCATTCTTCCACTTTTCCAAGAAAATCATGGGCCTTTATAAAATAGGGCTTAAATTGTATGTGCTGTGCCCCTGTGAGGAAACCTGCTCATTTCTAAAGTTTTACTTCCCAAGGACATACAGACTGCAGGATGTGGGTAAGAAAATACAGTAGATTATCATCATTCACAGTGCTTAACATTCTTTAAAGTCATAGAAAATACTGAACCATTGCTCTTGGGGTAAATACAGACAGGTTTTTGTATGCTGCAAGTCACAAAATTTTCATCAGGTAATCAATACACAGCCTTGTCTCATGACTCCTCTATTAAGGACATCTTATCCAATGCACACTGTTGATTTGTGAACTCACGATGCCATACCTCGAGTCTGGTGAACAAAGCCTATCTAACACGTGCTTCCTCCCAAAGGCACACACAGCCTTCTTGTACTTAAGAACACAGGTAGCACTTTAGAACTATGCTTCGAAG
Source organism: Petromus typicus (assembly GCA_004026965.1). Lineage (NCBI taxonomy): Eukaryota > Metazoa > Chordata > Mammalia > Rodentia > Petromuridae > Petromus > Petromus typicus. Next base: position 64,403 of record PVIR01005045.1, on the reverse strand, counting down.
CAGTTTCAAAAAAATCATCACAAAGAAGCACAAACATGCAGAAAAAGAGAAAGTGTCACTGAACAGACTGTGGAAAGGACATCTGTTAATAGTATAAGTTCTAAAATAATAAAGTAAAGGATCATGTTGTTCCTCTTCACAGGGAATGTATACATCAGGCAACTCAAATTTTTCACCACCTGTGCAAATCCAGAAATGATCTGGAAGCACCGAGAGTATTAATATGGGGGTTAAAAGAAATTTTAGCAAGTAGGCCAATTCACAAACACAAAAATCTACAAATAATAAGGATCACCTTACTTGGAAGAAACATTTATAAAATGGGCACAAGAAACAACTCTAAATGCTTTACATATATTGGCTCATAAATCCTACAAGGAATGCAAAGAAGTAGGGGCACTGTGCCCATCTTATAGCTGAAGGAGGGGAGGCAAGAACAATAAAGTCACTGGCTACAGGACCCACAGCCAGGAGGTGAAGTCAAGCAGTCTAGATCTAGAATCCTTATGCTTAAACCTTAAGCCACACTGCCTGTATGTAGCAATCTCCATCAATGGCCTTGGTTTCTCAAGAGAGTCACTTGAAAACCCAAGGTCTGTCCCTTACTTTTCTGAGCCACACTTTCTCATCTAGAGCACAGGATGTGTTCCTGATGCTTCTTAGAGGCTGGCCTCCCGTCTGTCTTTCGATGACCTCCTCCTGAGGCTCCTTTTACTGCCCTTGCTGTTATTAACACGTCTACCTTGGCTGTGCTGCCTGACAGGGAGGGCCCTCTCCTCCTGACACGTTGGGTGGTCTAGTCTAGTCTGAACCAAACTCCAAAACTGCTGTGGAAGAGGCAGGTGGAGCCATAACTGAGTGTTTTATTATAACTTTGGGACAAGTCAATAAGATCAGCCATGTGGTGTCATCCCTCTACTCCAGAAACAGTTGAGGTCCTTGATAATCTCATAAATGAGAGTAACTCTGTTCTGTGTGGCTCCTTTCCATAGGAGGAAGGTGGTATGGCCCATGGCTGTACCTATAGAAACACTAAACCATGCAAGCAGAGAGACGTTGTGACTATGAGAACGTTATCCTCTCTGTGCCTTATTTTCCACTGTGAGAAAAGGATGATAGTGATACATGCTTACAGGAGACTGAGGCTCAAATGAGAAAAATTCACTTAAAGATTTTATTCAACACTGGGCACCAGGAAGAGCTAAAAAGAAAACATAATTTTTCTTTTATTTAATCAGAACTAATTCTAGTGCTCCAGGGCCATCACCTTCAGTTCTAAAAGCTCTTCGTGTTTTTTCATAGTAGTACAAACATATTCAACTTCAAATAGAATTCCTGGTGATTTGTAAATATTGCCTAAGCAACTAAAACAAGCATGTAATTCAACACCTTCCTTCACCTCACACCTACTATCACATTTCATAAGTTCAAGGTTCTAAGAAAGTAATAGCCACATTGCTGTAATTTTTGAAATATTTTTAAGTTACTCCACAAAACAGACAGATACTAAGACAGCAAAATCAGAACCCTGCACACATCTAGGACTAAAGAAAAATAATACCAAATAAATCAAGACCAAAAATACAGAGAGGAAAACAAAACTGTAGCTCCAAATGGCTTCTCTGTTGAAGTATATCAAAGTATTAATACAAATCATACCAAACCTCAAAAAATTTCTTTTAGAAAACAGAAGAGAGGGAACAATTTCAAACTAAGATTGAGATCACAATAATTTTGATCTCAAAATCCATAGGCATTGGACATCACAAATTAATGTATCCATGCATATAAATAGAAATTTTAAAAAATATTAGTAATTAACATAACATATAAAATTAGTATTATAATGAGAAAAGAGGAGGTAATATAAGAGCAGCTTTATGATTTATACCTACATGTTTTTCAAAGCTTTATGCATTGCTAGATGGGGCTTTGGGAGGGAGGTGAGCCCGGCTGTCTCTTGCCGACCATGCCATGAAAAAACCTCTTCTGGATGCCCCTCTGTCGTGATGCCCTACCTTAGAGCCAGTCAATATGAACTAACACTTCTACTAACTATGAGTCCAAATGAACTTTCCTCTTTTAAATTATGAGAGTGAGGTGCTATGCCTCAGTGACAAGAAAGTAACTAAGACTGGAAGGTAACAGGAATGAATATGAGCCAAATAGACATATCCAGATCTCCCAAAATATGAAACCAAGAGGGAGGACAGAGCAAGGATGAGGGATGGGGAAAGGTAAAAGGATCAATGTAAAATATATACATTTACAAATCTGCCAAAATGAAACCAATTAATCTATGTTACTAATTTTAAAGGGGTGAAAAATTGTATTGGAAACATAAAACATTGCCTTAGTTTATTTTGGGTTGCTATTATAAAATACTGAGGTTAGATACTTTACAAAGTAAAAAAATGTTTATTTAACTCAGATTTTTGATGGATGGAGACTCTAGAGAGCTTGGTACTGACATTCTGGCTACGTTGCAACATAACAGAAGGACCTGGCTGCATGTAGAAGGGGCCAGGTACATGAGTACAAACATGAGCAGAAGGGGCCAGGTACATGAGTACATGATAGCTTCTTTTATAGCAGCCATCTCCCGTGGTCTTAATCCAGTCCCACAAGAGTTGGAACTCCCACAGAACATCATTAGTGCATATATGAGGGTAGACTCCATGAACTGACTACCTCCTCCTCAGCTCTACCTCTCTCAGATTATACCATTTTCCAATGCCACCATAGCTAGGACCAAGCTTAATGATGCAGAGATATATTTTTCAATACCGTGGAGATACAATAACTTGACTGCATATCTGTAGTAAGACACACATAATAACTATAAATAACAATAACATTATTTTAGTAATTGTACCGTCACATACATGCACCATACGTATGTACATGCTATTATAAAAGAAAATAAAGCAAATGCACATTTGTTATTAAAGACAAGATTTCCAGCCAAAGAAGAAGAGATTTGAAGTTAAATAGAAGTTAAGCAAAGATCACAATCATAAATTCGAATTGAAAATAGTAATATAAAAACCTTCACTTTCTTTTTAAAAAATATTCCATATCCAAGGTTCAACATTTTTTCTGTTTAGAAAGCAAAGATCCTACTAGAGACTCCTGGCCATGGTCATATCAGGCCTTGGGACGCAACTCAGGAAGGAGACTCCCATTGGGCAGTCTGAGAATTCAAGAAAATACTAATGGTGATGGACTGAAACACTTAGATTTGTTTATATTCATGAGTTCCTAATGGTATTCTAAAACAAAACATCTCAGCGGGCACCTCTGGCAGACATAAGGAATTCCGAATCCTGGTAAATGTCAGGAAAAACATGCAGCATTTAACTTGTTTACCCCTAAACTGCGTCATAAGGTCATGAAATAGTTGATGACAAAAACAATTTCTCTCACAGAACGACTGCATACAACAAGTGAAGGAGGAAGGGTAGAATTAAAACGCCACGTTTGTAGCCCCAGAGTGAAACAATGAGCTGGACCATGATTATCAAATGCTAGGACAACACAAAGGGAGACAAAGATCATTGTTTGCTCTCTGAGGAAACACAGGACAATACTACAAAGTAGCCTTGCAGATAAATAAATTGGCTTCACACCAAGACATAATGGGGGACAAACAAGTCAGGGAGACGGCACCATAGAAATAAATTATAAGAGAATCCAGGGAATTACAAGAGAGACCTAAATCCTGAGAGGACTGAGAAATGTCACCCAGTGGCAATGTATAAATCTTATTTAAATCCTGACTCACATAAACCAGCTAGAAAAATCATGAGTCAACTGGGAAAATTTGAGAACTGACTGAATATTTAGTGATATTATGAAAATGTCAAGGTTTTTTGTTGTGATAATGATAGTACGATTTTTTGAAGCTCTTATCTTTCAGGACTACATACATAAATTTTACAAGTGAAATGACATGACAGTGACATTGGGGATATGTTTTAAATCGTCTGCCGGGGGCGTCAATGGAACAAGTGACTGTGAGTTTACTGTTGGACTGGGTAATGGGTAAGTGAGGGCTCATTTTGCTATGTTCTCCATTTTTGTGAATTTTTGGATTTATTATAAACATAGTAATTCAAGTAGTTCATAGATTGGGTAACTATTTACACTTCCAGCATAATAGTAGATGTCTATAAAAAGAAAACCCAAGAGGGAAAATCCACTAGATAGGGTAACTCATCCAAATGGACTTTTTCTTTCAGTCATTTGTGTAGCTCACTTTGGCTAGGGTTCAACAGCTATCAAGCATCTGTCCACTCAGTGTGGCACATCCAAAACTCTCCTCCTAAGGAGCTGCCCAGCATTGACCCTGAGCTCAGACAGTCCAGGCTAAAACAGCTTTTCCTAAAGGCTGACCTAAGACATTTCTAAACCCAGTCAGGACGGCTTGGTTGAAGGTGCTGTAGACTCTACTGATAGGTACAATCCAATACTTTAATTACTCATGTGTTTGAGTCACCTTGCCTGCCTTTGACCTGTCCCCTCTGACCTGCCCTGTCCTCAGAGACCCTTCCTTGTCTAAGGTTAGTAATTACCCTTTCTGGAAATAGTCCCTGAGTGTACTTTGGATAAAGGATTTCTGCCAAAACCACACACACACACACACACACACACACACACACACACACACACACACTCACTCACTCACACACACGAGGAATATCTCATAAGGATGACTAACATACATTGATAACACTCTGTGTGTCTACACTGCTAAGCCCTAAGGCAAAGTGTTATTATCCCATTTTACAGATGAAGAAACTAAAAGAAGACTTAAGCAATTTAACTAGAGCCACCTAGCTTGTAAATGGCAGAGCTGGGATTGGAATCCAAGTCATTGGCATGCAAAGCATGTTTACTGAACCAGTGCACTGAATTGCCCTCATTAGCAGCAAAGTGGCTCTTCAGTCAGTGTTTGCTGGGAAAGAATCCATATAACAAAAGATCCAGGCAGGCCGCCCCTGAGATCCCCTGCCACACCCTCACAGCACCCCAGTGCCCAGAGCCCTCTGTCCTCCACAGTGGAGAGGTACTGGGATGAATTCCACTGGGCCTGGAAGGATAGACTCACATGCGGAGGAGGCTGCTACCATGCAACACACTCCACCATCCCCTGGAGTATGGACAGGATGAGAATTCTATCTATAAATAATCATAGGAGTGTGAAGCGATTCTCTCCCCTGGGGCTCCCTTTGCAAAAGGTTGATGGTAATTGATGAGGCTACAGGAACATGCCAATCCTTCTGCTCTTAACACAGGTGCAGTTATTTACAGAAATGTCAGTTTCCCAACCCACCCTTCTAATCTCTGCCAGAGGCTTGGAGACCAGAAAATATCAATTTACTGCTGCCCTGAAGCATAGACAGTCAACCACCCAAACACCGCACTGTCTGAAAACCTGGCTCAGCTCTCTCTCCAGCTCAGGGGTGCTTCTTGTTTCTGGAGAAAGACAGAGGAGGGAGGGAAAAGAGGAGAGAGAGAGGGAGAGAGAGAGAGAGAGAGAGAGGTGAAGCCCTTCCAGGTGGAGGGAGGTCAAATGGTCTCCCTGCGACCAAATCACAAATTTTTTTTTTAAGCAGGGTCTTGCTTTTGTAGTTCAGGCTAGCCCTGAGCACAGCCTTGAACTCACAACATCACAAATTTTTAAGTCAGTAAAATCTTGAGTCCTGTATTGCCCAGCTCGTAGTGGGCAAGTTAACAGAACTCTGGACTGGAAGCCAGAAGCTGTGAAGTCTGACCTCACTTGGGGCCTCTGTAAGCCGAGCAATGTCTGAATCCCAGTCACCACATCTATAAAATGAGGCATCCTCCATCACTTGTCAGACACATGTTTTTTTGAAAAGAATAAAATGGTGAAGTCAAGTGGGCTGTACGTTATGAAAAATCATCACAGTTATAGTCATTGCCACAACACTGTCCTATTAGTCCTACATCAGTCCTATGAGAACTGTTCATACCCACAATGGGCTTATGACGCCTTATGACTTTGAGTATTGGCACTTCTGCGGGCTGGCTGGCAGTGGTGAGAGCATAGTCCTATAGACTTATCATTGCATCTGGATTGTGGGTGAAGAATTTTGTTATAACAAGGTTTAGACAAAAAAAATCAATTTCACAAGTAAATAAAACACTTTTGGGAAGTGTTAGGACAGAACTCCATTTCAAGGTTCTTCTAGCAGAGCTCTTTTCCTGGCGTTCCTGAATCTCAACTCGTAATGCATGGAAAATTGTCCTGCTTCCCTTCTGAAGATGACCTTAAGCAACACACTGGTCTCTGTGTCAGTTGCTTTTGCTTTGCTAGAATGAAATGCCTGACATACACAAGGTAAAGGAGAACAGGCTTACAGTCTCAGAGGTTATAGCTGATGGTCAGCCGACTTCAGGGTAGAAGGATCACAGGGTAGAACGATACGGCAGAGGAAAGGATCTCAGCTAGCACAGATGGGAGGCAAAGTGAGAAGGAAAAGCCAGGAAGAGAGAAAGAGGCCAAAGACAGGAAGACTCCTGTGTAGATCACACCCTCAGTGACATGCTTCCTCCAGCCAGGCCACCTCCAAACCGCACACTGAGCTCTGAACCCCTCAATGCATTACTCCATGCATCAGGTTAGCACCCCTTGATCTCATAACCTTCCACCAGCCTCATGGCTGAACACACACGCTTTTGGGGAGACATTCTTGACCCAAACCACCTATATCACTCTCCCACTGATGTCCTAACTGACTTCTAGGGGAGGGACAGACTGGATCAACTGTGGACATCTTGGCTGGATGTGTCATCTCCTATGTGGGTGCCTCATGGGCACCTACACCCACAGAGGCCTCTGAAGATAGCTCACTTCAGAGCTCCTCTCCCTTTCCTGGTCCTATAAAATGAAAGTCTGGCCTGGAAAGAAGAGAGTCAGGACTTCAAGCCAGGTATCTCTATTTCCAAAGCACTACAACACCCTCCTTATCTATAATTGGTTTCTATGGCAAGAGCCCAGGGCCTTGGGGATCTGGTTAGTGCCAACAAGCATACAGGTGCAAAAAGAACTGTATTTTATCCCCTTCTATCAAGATGGCCTTCAGCCACATGGCCCTTTCTCATTTCTGCAGAGCAGGTTTATACGAGGAAAGCAAGGCCCACAGATGTCAGGACAGTTTCACCAGGTCTCTGTACCAGGATGACAGCTTTTTACCTTTCCTCAGAAGTTCCAGCTCTAAGAAAAAAAAAATCAATGAAAAATATGTTCAAAAAAGCAGGCTGGTTTTATTTCTTTCTTTAGGAGAAAACATTTTAGACAAAGCTGTACTACTGGTGTTGTATGAGAAAGAGCATAAACATTGTCTTGGCAAGGCACAATAATAAAGCAACATTGATAAGGACTTTTTACTTAAGTGTCATAATTTGTGTTGAGTAATTTACATGGGTTATCTCAAATATGGAAGAATCTGTACAAGTTTTTGTTCTTATTCCACAGAGGAGACACTAAGGCTTAGGGTAATGTCCCTGAGATCGCAGCTGAGATTCCAAGGTCTCTCTAAACCCCAAAGCCCTGGCTGGTTATATAGGCTTGTTAAGCCTGTTACGCTATCTAGATGTCCCCCCAAAATCTCATGCCACTGTAGGTAGGACTTTGTGTGGTGACTGGATCGTGTGACCACTGTGCTCATCAGTGGGTTCATTCACTGATGACCTTGTAGCTAACTAAGATCAGCAACAATCCTTATGCAAAAATCCTTATGGCTGAAGATCCCGCAGGGTGGGACAGATGTCCTCAGTCATCCCAGTAGTTGATCCCACAGGACAAGGCAGATATCTGTAAGTCATCCACAGTTCCTGACAGCTTGTAGCTATGAGCTATGTTCACAGCTATAGCTATAATTTCCATCTAAGATGCTTCTCTGGCTCCTCATCTAAGATGGAAACTATATTGTAGGTCACAACAGTAACCACTAGCTCAGATCACCTCCAACCGATAAAAGCTAAGCAGATAAATGAATTACCTACACAGATACCCAAGCTGGAAATTTTTTTGCGTGAGTTATCAGAATATATTGAAGAAGACTCTTGCAATATAGGAGGTTATGTTTCAGAAGAAGCCAGGGACAGTAGTTCATTTTTCCAATATCCTTTTATATTTTAAAAACAAGAATATATCAGACAAGGCACTTGAATGTAGCTTTTCTAGCCCAGTGGACTGTGAACACAGCAAGAATTCCATCAGGTGGCTGTCACCAGAAGCCATAGGTCACAGGTTTCACTCAGGCCAGACTTCCCGGAGAGGAAGCACCAGTGATTCCTTAGTCCGCAGCCTGAACATCAGGGTGCAAAGCAGAGAATCTCAAGTCAACCAACGTCCTCACCTCCCTGCAGCCTGACTGCTGAGTTCTCTGTACTTGGTGTGGGAATGAAGAGTAAAACAATCCCAACTGGTGGTACAGCTGTGCTTCTCCATCTCCAAACTTAGTATCTCTTACTCCTCATCCCCAGGACACTCACTGCTCAAGTTTAAACATCGCCTCTTCCCCAGCCCAGGGCAATAGCTCCCTACCTGTTTTTATCAATTTGTCAAATATTTATCAAACAATAACCACATATTGGACCTACTTACACCCTGAATGAAGTTGTGAGCAAGAGACAAATCCTCCCCTGACCTCAAAGGGCTGACATTCCTGTGTGGAGAACTACTTCTTCACAGGCCAGCTTTCACCTTAGCCAACAGGAAAGTCTTTGAAGAGCACAGATTGGATCAGGACCTTCTCATGCTGAAACTGCTTCTCTGGCTCCTCATAGTCTAGGGATACAGTTCAATTTCCTAAACAAACCTCATTTTCTCACACCTAACTCTCTGATCCTTACATCAAACTTTTCCCACTTTCTCTAAGCCATCATCCCAGTTACAGTGCAGAGCTTGAGGGAGCTGCAGCAAGTGTCGAATGGAGTAGCTGAAACTTTGGGAAGAAGAAGCTTGGGCAGCAGCCGAGCTGTGTGTACTGTGGCCTTGTGGGGCTTTTCTTTTCTTCTGTTCTCCATTTGTAAGGAGAAAATATGAAAATGCCTTTCACCCAGAAAGAGGGAAAAATATATTTGGGATTCAGGTGCCAAGGGTTCTAGCTGAAATGCCCGATGTGTAGGGGTGATAGGAGATGTCAACTACCCAGCACCTAGAGTCCTTAAAACCTCTGTGGAGTTGAATCCTGTGGAATTGAATTCAGGCACATTTTATCCGTGACTGAGTTGGAGAAGAGCTTATTCAGGTCCCATGGGAATTGCTGCCTCTTCTGAGAGCACAGAGTCATTCATCCTCACTTTCTTGTTGCCAAGCAACCCAGAGAGAATCCCTAGTGTCATTCATTTAGCAGTTCTGTCTCCAGCCAAGCCCTCATCACAGCACATACTCGCATGTGGGGACCCCACCTCATCAAACTTTCTGTTTCCCACACTTACCATGTCCTCTGACGCTTCCTGACATTACTCATGTAGCTCCTGATAACTGAATTTTTTCCCATCATCTTTTAGAAGAATTTGATGAGAACATATATCCCTTCAAAGCCCGTCTTCTCTCTGCTGAGACCCCTATCACCCTCACATATGTAGACTCTTGCTTACATTGAACAGAATTTCATTTGCTTGCCTGAAGTTTCTGCTAAAGTTTGGTTACTGCAATTTATTTACTTACAAACTATCTTTCTTTTGAACTGTAAGTTCCTAGAATATAGGGATCATACCTCAAATATTTTATGTTCTTTATAAGACATGAGGTCTCACTATGTTACCCAGGCTGGCCCCAAACCTCTGGGCTCAAGTGAACCTCTCGCTCCAACCTCTCAGGGAATTGGAATTATGGGTGGATGCCATCATGCTCAGCCTTCATCTCTGTATTTTTATCCCTCATACACCCCATGGCAGAGAGCAGATAATCAGAGAATTCTTGTGAAGACATTGGAGTAGAAATCCTAAGTGTCTCTGCCGTGTAGCCTTAGCAGAGAACAGAAGAGAACAGAAGAGAAGAGATGTTGAGCCTCCATCCTGGAGACAGGCTTCCCATCCTTGCAAATGACTGACTCCTTTTTCACACTCTCAGCACTGGGGAAATTTTATCTCCTCATAAACCCAGTACAAAGTGTGATTCTTCCCCCACATGTCACCTTGTCCTTTTACTGTATAGAATAGTTCATAATTTACACTTTCACATTTGTGATGTTTCTTTTCCACTCAACTGCAAATTCCATTATAAATAGAACTGTGTCTGTTGTGTTCACGTTGTGACACTCAGTGACTAGCACCTAGCACGTAGTAAGTGGTCCATAAGTATGAAAGCAAGGAAAAGAGCTAGGGAGGGAGGGAGACAAGGAAGAAGAGGGGAAAACAAAAAGAATTAGGAATATGTTATCTCTTTAGTGTAACTGGCATCAACATGGACTTCTACATAAATCTTGGTACTAGAAATGTGTAGTCATTTAGATTCTACCTGGAAATGTAGTTTGGACATCTTTGAAATTGTTTGCAGGAGGAATTTAGAAAAACTGAGGGAAACAAACTAGAGAAGCCCTAAATTATTGTAAGCACTGTTAGATTAGAGGTATTGGTTAGAGTTCAGAAGACCAGAATGCTGATAGGAAGGTGAACAGCAAAGGCCAGGGTCATGAAGTTTCAGCTGGGAATGAGGACTATTGACAACCAAACTAAAGGCCATGCATGTTACATTCTGGCAAAAATAATCTATATTTAGCCATATCCTAAGTCTTTGTATAAGATTGAATTTAAGGGTATTAGACTAATCAATCTAGTACAAGAAATTTCAAAGCAGCCCAATGTTCAGGCTATGGCATAGGTACTGCTGGCTTCTTCTAACAAGATCTACAGTGGAAATCAAGACCAAAAAGTAGAATTGAATCATTTGAATTTTCTTTCTAGTAGCTAGTGAAGGGCCTATACAGTTGGGGACCAGGAAGGATTAGTTACTAAAAAGATTAGCATTAAAAAAGAAGCTTAATATTCTGCATTAAGGCAATAGGAAATATAGCTTGAAGTAATCTCAGAAATCAACAAGGTCACATGCTTTTCAGACTCAAGGGTGCAAAACTGTACAGCTTTCATTTATGATCAGAGTCCCTGGGTCTCATGTTCCAGAAAGCCAACCTGAGGAATTGGTTTCCAGGGATTCATTTCACAGTGCTCTCTTTTGAAACAGAAATTTTCTCCTGGGTCATTGCATGTTGAAAATAATTGACTTTTTCAAAATTTTTCACAGCAGGGCAGGAGATTTAGCTCAGTGGTTCTGGTGCCTGTTTTGTAAGTGCAAGGGCCTAGGTTCCATCCCCAATAACCATATACAACAATGCCAGGTGTGGTGACTCACTCCCACCAGCAATCAGCACCACATACCACAGTGGCAGGTGTGGTGGCTCACACCTGTAATCCCAGTACTTGGGGGGCAGAGGCAGGAGGATTGCTGTGAATTTGAGGCTGAGCTCAGGGCCAGCCTGAACTACAAAGCAAGACCCTGTCTAAAAAAAAAAAAAAAAAAAAAAAAAAAAAAAAAAAAATTCACAGGAATTCATTAGGTTTGCCTTGAGTCTCAGGGGAGACTTTGGACATGAATATTTCAGCAGAGCTGGAACTGTTAGGATTTTGGTGACTTAGCAATGGACTAAATTCATTTACATAATCATTTGAACATGAATCTTCTGAAAGCCAAGGGTAGAATGTATGGTTTAGGGTTAAAATGTACTCCAAAATTCTCATGTGAATGGATCATGGGGTCACTTTACTCACGACTAGATTCATCCATTGGTAGTTTTAGTGACTTTATATATTGTTAGGAGATAGGGCCTGGTCAGAGGTAAGCCACTGACTGGGTCAATGACTAGGAAGAATCTCTCTCTCTCTCTTTCTCTCTCTCTCTGTCTTTGTCTCCATCTTTCCTCTTTGTCTCTCTCTGTCTCTGTCTTTTCTCTTATCCTTGTCTGTCTGCCTGTCTCTCTCTTTGTCTTTGTCTCTCTCTCTCCTCTCTCTCTCTCTCTCTCTCTCTCTCTCTCTCTCTCTCTCTCCCCCTCTCTGTCTTTCTCTCCATTCCCCTTTCTCTTTCTTCCATCCCTCATCCTCTCTTCTCATTCTCTCTTTCCTTCCTGGCCACTCTGTGACATGATGAATATCTGTCCTCCACCAGGTCTTTCTGCCATGTCCTTTCCGCCTTGGAGCCTGCAGACTTTGGACTGAACCCACTATAAGCCAAAATAAAGTTTCCTCTTTTAAACTTCAGGTATTGAGTATTTTGTCCCAGTGAAGGGAAAGTTACTAAGACAGGAAGAGGGACTCACCATCTGTCTTGATTGCCTGCTAGAGATGGTCTTAGACATACTGGCTGCATCTGGGCTTCTCTACGGAGAACATTCATCAGTTTCACATCTAAGGACAATGGGGAGTTAGGTAAGGTGGAGCTTCCATTGCTTCCTAAATTGGAAGTTCACTTTGGGTCCCATTGCCCTCCTTAAGGAATCTCAGAATAATTACGCACTTTCTCTAATTCTAATTTCTCACTGGAAAAATGAGTGTCACATGCTGATTAGAAGACCTCTACCCAGAAGACCATGATTTAGGAAATAATCATGAAAAAACTGTTAACTACATATAGGCAGAAGATCAGTTTTCTGCCTGTTTGTCCACCTGCAGAGAGGGTTGTAGAATGGGAAAATGGCTTGCTCTGTAACCCTTGGTTAAAATGAAGAACATCAGACCCAGAAGTAAATGAATTTGATTGTTTCTCTCTACGATCCCACCACCATCTCTGGCCCCACAAGTTGTGGCTTTCCCCTTTCCTGCATGTGGGAACTTCTGGGAGAGTTTTAATAATCACTGACACCTGGTCCCACTACCAGACATTTTAATTCCATCCATCACAAGTGCTGCCAGACGTGGAAAGATTCAAAGACTCCCCAGCTGATTCGAATGGACAGTCAGGATGGGGAGTCACTGCCCCATCTCCTTACCAGTAATGATTTCATGGGGATGTGACTGATAGCCTTGTCTCTTGAAATCTCTGCCACTTGACAGGGAAAAACAGCCCACAATTTCTCTGGCCACCTGAACACAAGCTCCTGAGCTACTTCAACCAGGCAATACTTGAGGAAGCAGCTTTTGAGGCTTCACTGAGAGGTTCCCAGAGAGCACATGAGTTGGCGGGACTTGTCACAGAGAGTTAAGGCAGTCGGTCATTCCCCCTGGAGTGGGCTAACAGAACAGGAAGTCTCCTAGTCGGGGCTCTACTGCCCCTTTCTCATGACTTCTGTCCAGTCTCTGACTATCTTACGTTAGGCTATCTCACTCACCTGACAGGGACAGCCCCTGGGTCAGGTTCTCTGTCCCTGCACGTAAGAAGCAGACTGTCAGTCTTGTTGTCTATTCTCATTATAATCTTTTTTTTTTTTACAGAGTAAACATTTTTGAGTAAAGTTGTCAACACATCTATGCTTAGAAAGAGCAGTGACCATAGGTTTTATTAGTACTCTAATGTCTTCCAGTCCACAAATTTTTACAGCACTTTTTCTCAGTACCAGTCGCTGAGCAAGGAGAAGGCTATTTTTAAAACTGAGTCAGATTCAACTCCTCCTCTTTCTCAGCTAGGGAGGGAAAAGCTGAGGAAGGAGACAGGAGTGCAAAGGTGAAAACAGGAAGCTGGGGATGTGCTACAGGTGTCATGGGCGGCTGCAAGGAGCTTCCTGAACTGAGTGTGAGGACAGCTGGGAGTTGTCCAGATGGAGAGGGGAGCACTTCAAGGTGCAGGGGTCACTGTGAACGAGGCCCAGCCTATGCATACGAGGGATGCAGGATGGAGAGGGGCCTGCACTGTCAGGAGAAAAGCACAGCGGCCGTAGAGCAGAGTCCCACTAGCAAATGCGCATGTAGCAGGCACTATTCCAAGTGTGTGTTCTTTCATTCTCACTCATTCCTTTATTCTCTTTAGTCTCACAGTAGCATAATCACATCAGATTATTATCCCCACTTTATAGACTAGGAAACTAAGTCAGAGGAAGTATGACTGCCCCAGATCATCCAGCAAAGCCAGATTCCTGCCAAGGCAGGCTGGCCCTGGAGCTGTACTCTTAGAAGCTGTGTTCCACCACCTCTTATATTAGATCACTGACAGGTATCATGTTTAAAGAGATCAGATGTTATCCATGTACAGCTGAAGGAAACACTATGGAATTTTTTAACCAAATTTGTACCATCACGATGTACAAAGACCAAATGGGGGCAAGGTTTAAAGGCAGAGAGACCAGCTGGAAGACTGGTAGTGAATGGGAGAAAGTCTGAACTAGGAGCTGGGCAGGGGAAGTGGAGAGGCAACAAGATGATAGGAAGGGAGGTCGTGGCTTCCCACACAGAAAGTCAGAGAGTCGTTATCCACAGGCAAGAATCCTATCCTGAACAGTCCAGAATTCAGGGTTGTAGCTGAAATGCCACTTGGAGCACAGGACAGAGAAAAGCTTCACGGAGAGGCCAGGCACAGAGATGGCCTCTCTTGACTTGGCAGCACTCCAGCCAGTGCTGCCTGCACAGAGACCTCCAAGAGGCCTAAGGGCTCCTGTGTTCCTGCAAGGAACAGGGAAGCTTGTGGCCAATACCCAGCTCCCCATGGTTCTGGACCTTTGGCAGAAGATGTCCATTGTTGGCCCACAGGAAGCCTTGGAAGACAGAATCAAGGAGCAACAGAGTCCAGTGACCCACCAGACCCTGCTGGCCACCCTGGAGAAGGCAGCTGACAGAGCCATGTGGCAGGAGGATGTCCACATCCTCAGGCTGACATCTGCAGCCAGTTTCCCCACCCTGCTGAGGGTCTTCACCAATCACCCCAGACATCACTTGAGAAGCAAAGAAGAAACATTGATTAGAGTTGCCTGGTGGTCATGCAGTGGCCCCACATGGCAAAAAAACCCACCTAATGACCCTGCTAGGCCAGGATAATCAATCCCCTCTGTCATTTCCTAAAAATACAGAGATAGAGACTTTTTGTCTCAGGATATCAGACAACTCTCCTCTTAGCCAGACGCCCAGCCCAGCCCTACTCTCACAGACAAGCAATCATGCCCTGTCCACAGAATCGGTGCTTAAGTAGTGGGACTTGGTGATCGATGAGAACTGAGGGTATGGGGTGGAGTCAAGTCTGCTATGCAGATTCTGTGTGAAATGAAAAGCAGTCTGGGAGGGGAGATGATAAGCTCTGCAGTTTGGGGCACACAGAGTTTGGGGTATCTGTGAGGCAGCAGTGGGCACAGCTGTTGACCACCCATAGGTTCACAGTAGCCATGAGGCCAAGGCTTCTCTGAGTCTGAAGGGAGCAGAGAAGGGAGGGATTGCAATGATGGCCCTTGCTGCCTTCTCTCCCCTCCCCTCTGAGAGCATCTGCACAGAATGGGTTATCTGTGTCTATTACTTGTCTGATTCTGAAGTTCCCGCAGAGTTCATTTCTGGCTGACATGTAGCTATTTCTCTATGGGGAAGCAAAGCTAGATTTCCACTTATCAAACACTATCCGTTATTCTGATTTAATTTCTCTGCAACTAAAGTCAGAAGCTTTTTAAGACAAAATTATTCTGATCTGAAAGACACAGTTGCTTCAAACTGTCATGACAGGTCAATTTCAGAATGCAAGACGATAGCAGGACTTTCCGGCTCGTTTCTGAGAGTTGACACTCACTTTAGGAGTGTGGGGCCACTTGGGCAGTTTGCTGAAGTAACAAAATTCCTTTTCTTGATGTTCTAGATTCCAGGTAAGATATCGTAGCCAAAGTAATCGGCCCAGAATACCAACCACCCGCAGGTGTTCTCTCTCGTTTTCTCTGCTGTCGATAAAGGTGGAAAAATCCACTTTTCTGATGGTAGGAAATGTGGCTGCCCACTTGCCTCATTCCCAATGCCTTGCCTTCCCAGAACTGCCTCCAAATCAGCTCAGCCATTCCCTCTCCTCGCCATCTGGCACCCTTCAGCTCACATTCATCATTCCAGGAACACAAATCAATGGTTAGCATGCCGTTGAGAGCACACGTATCCCACCTTGGGCCACAATACTTCATCCTTCATCCAGCCTGACATCTGCTTCATCCATCTTGGGCTTTCAGTAGATGCTGGGAAGCTTAAGGAGGTACAAAAGGCTAACAAACATTCTATTGGCTGGGTGTTGTAAGAGCCACTAGGTGACCACCCAATAAATACTGTCCCCTCCTCCTTAGCAGAGGGGAATGAAGTGTTCAAGGCAGTGTCCATACAATGTGAATAATAAGGGCTCCTGCAAAACCTCTGGAAAGAAGGCCAACTGCACTGAGAGTAGATGTTTTTGTCCTTTGACCTCTTCTCTTCCTGTTGGCGTGTTGATGTGGATTCTTTTAAAAGTCAAAAAGCAACTGGGTAGTGTATTTAAGCCACTATAGTTCAGTTTTTATTCCTAGAGGTGCCACTACTATGATCTGTCCCTGATACAGTGGGGATAAAAGGAGACAGAGGAGTCTCCTGGTCTTGGCAGGTGTCTTTGGGAACAGACACCAGAGTGCTGTTCTGAAATCAGTTTTCTGAGGGTTCATCTTACACCCTAAGTGGGCAGTTCCTTGTAGGCAAGTGTTGCTCTACTTACAGCTGTGTTGTAGCACCCAGATCAGAGCCTGAGGCCAGGGTGAAAACTCGGCAAGTGCATGTTGAATGAATGCACGGAAGTTGCAGCAGTGTTTATGACTGAATTCTTGGACGTGGCTAATATATGAAGCAATGCACCATCAGCTGCTATTTTATCAAAACGCAAAATATACCAGGCCCCACTCTCCCTCCAGGCAGTGGTTGATTGATAAATGCCTCCTTAGGGTAAAAGAAAACCCCTCTTGGGGATTATAGTATTTTGCCATGGTTAGTCACTTGACAAAAAGCATTATATGCCTTAGCAGACCAGTCCACCATGTTAGTCATCTTCCCATCCCTAGGACAAAACGCTCAGCACTTGAAACTTAGAGGCAAAGAGGGTTATTTGGGCTCACAGCTTCAGTCTGTGCATGGTTGGCTGGCTCCAAGGCAGAACAGACATAGTGGAAAAGCATGGTGAAGAAAGCTGCTTCCCAAAAGGTGTCCAGGGAGCAGCAAGCCAGAGGAGGAGCCGGGAGCAGAACACCCCCTGCTAGGTCATGACCTGCTGACCCACCTCTAATCAGGCCCCACCTTGCAATAGCACACGGAATTACTGATTTCTTGATGGATTATTCACTGCTGAGTACAGAGTTCCCACAATCCAATCACCTTCTAAAAGTCCTTGCCCGTGAGACTTTTGGAGGACATTCTCAAACTAGACATAGCATCCACTTTTCCACTAAATTTTTATTAAGGATCTTCTAGCACTTGATTAATTTGTGTTAACATCTGCTTTGTGAGTTACATGTTCTCACTGCTCTGTTTACTGGTGGAAATCCCTAAGTCTAGAGAGTGAGAAAACATACCCAAAGTCACGTGTCATTCAGGAGAAATGCAGAGATCTGAACCTGTTCTTCCTACATCATCTACTTCCGTGTTACTTTGTTGCCTTTCTACCTCAGAGGAGTCTCAGAACCGAGTCCAGCTGGTCTTCATTCCAAAAGGGAAAATATGGTGCTCGGAAGGAGGCCTTTGCTTTCAATCCAGGACCGACAGGCTCCGCCAGCCCTCAGTGGAGACCTGAGAGGAGGGAGCAGGGCCACATACATGCTCTTGCAACTAAAGCCCCAGGGTCTCTCCTAAGACCCAAATACATGTGCAATTGCCTAAATTGAAATCAATACGCTGCTTGGCTGGAAGACTGCACAATTGTTTTTGAAGCGAGTGTATTATGTTCTAAATGTTTAATCTGGCAGAAGCCATAAAAGACGAGTTCCAGGCCATTTGGAGTTTATATTGCAAATGCAATAGTCAGGGAGGCAGCTAAAACCAAGAAATGACAGCAGTCTCAACAGAGTGGCACATACAAATTGATCTGGTGCTGACATGGATGCTAGGCAGCGACGTGAGGTAAGGGAGATTCCTTTCAGAGGAGAAAGGCAGCAAGCAAAGCCAAATGGTCAGATTCAACTCCTGCTCTTAATGTGCGGGAAGACTTCCATCTCGGGAAAAAATCGATATGTCTAAGGCAGACATGGTGGCTTGTAGCACCAGATGGCCAAGAAAAACATTCCTCTTCTGGACACCAAGAGAGTCTTTGAGTGTATACTATAATTCAGGCCTAATAACCTGCAAGCCCCAGAGAGTATGTCCTCCCAGCCTGATGCTTGCAGCTGGCAATAAGAGCACACTTTGTCCTAGCAAGAGACTCTTCCATGGAGGTTTCCAGCTGAAGGGGAAAGGAGTGAATGGTGTGCTCAGATTAAGTGTCAGCACGTGGCCTCTGTACACAATAAATGTCAAACGAATGTTAGCTGTTAGTGTTAAGGTGTTCAGCACATAGACTAGCCTTAAGAATACAGTGGACCCTTGACTTACAAAACGAATTCATTCCTGAGGGCTGATTGTAACTCAGGTTAGTCAATTGCCTTCAAAATCTCTCTCTTGTGTAATTTTAGGCCACATTTTCTTCCAGGCAGATCTCAGTGTCCGTAGGCAGACACTGACCCAGGATTTCTCAGTTAACCTCATATGGAAAAGGATGTTGTGAAGTTTCTCCCAGAACTTGTTAAGGGTTAAATCTGAGACCATCTGGAAGCACAAGCAGCCAAGATCTGGGTCATAACTCAAGACTATGATTGCAGGTTTAACATTCCATTGCAACCCAAGTTGTTTGTCTGTCAGGATGATTGTAACTTGAGGGTCACCTGTACTTAAATATCAGGGTAGGTCACCACCTGGCTGATCCTTCCTGTCCACAGTGTCACGTACCTTCATGGTGGGGACAGTACCTGGTATCTCTTGGTGTCAGGTCAAAGGTGCATCATCGGGATTTCATAGAAGGCAGAATTGAACCTTTAAAACAAGTTCATGGATATGAACCTAGGGTTCATTAGCTTGAACGTCCTCCTCTTGAGAGCACAAGAACTTTCATAGGTTACATTTCTATTACACGGGAATGAAATGCTTTCTAGTCATTCACACTGATTTCTTACAACACTATGAGCAAACCGCAGCACAGAGAGGGTAGAAAGCTCACCGTGGTGACACAGCAATCTCAAGAAGCAGAAGAAATCATGGTTTTTTCCAGATTTGGATTTCTAAGTTCATTATTCTTCCCACGACATCACAGCAGTGCCTTTATTTATAGAAGCATAAACAAGATTGCAAAAGAAATATTTAGCTTCCTTAAGAAAGCCAACAGTTTTTAAGAGTCTATAAAATTACTTTAATCTAACCCATCTGTCTATGGGAACTTACTGCATTAATTACAAATGTTGTTACCTGTTCATTTAACTGAGAACAAATATGCAAAATTACTACTTATAAGACATATTATGCCAGTTGTTTGCATACCTAATTTTCACTGAGAGACAACACCATGCAGTAAAATAATATGGGGCGCTTTAGAAGGAGGTTCGGATCCTGGCTGCGTCATGTACCAGTGTTGTGGCCTTGAACAAGCTGCTTAACCTCACTGATACTCAAGTTCCTCATGTGAGAAGCAGTTTTCAGTACTAATTTCAGGATTACTGGACATATTAAATAAGATAATATATGGAAGTCACCTGGTAGTGTCTGGTATTTCACAAGTGTCACATAAAAGGAAGCTATCACTATCCTCAGTGAAATAACTACACCATAAATATATTCCTGAATTCAGTCAGTGACGTGGTGCATCCTACAATCTCAGCACTTTGAGAAGCTGACATAGAAAGACCACAAGTTCCAATTCTTCCTGGGCAACTTAGCAAGGCCCAGTCTCCAAATTAAAAATAGAAAGACCTATCATCTGCATCCTTGAATGACCAGTGATGTTGAGCATTTCTTCATATGCTTCTTAGCTGCTCTTACTTCTTTCTCTGAAAAGTATCTGCTCATTTCAGATGCCCATTTTTGAATTGGGTCATTAAATTTGGGTGGGCTTATTTTTTTGAGCTCTTTATATATTCTAGATAGTAGCCCTTTGTCTGAGAAACAGCTGGTAAAGATTCTTTCCCATATTGTTCATTGCCTTTTCACTGTTGGTGATTTTCTTTGCTGTGCAAAAGCTTTTTAACAGGATGAGATCCCATTTGTTGATTTCTTCTGCCAGTTCTCATGTTATAGAGGTGTTTTGTTCAGGAAGTCTTTCCCTAAGCCAATGTCTTCAAGAGTTTTACCTAACCTGGTTTTCAGCAGGTTTAGTGTGTCTGTTTTAATATTTAGGTCTCTAATCCACTTGGATTTTAGCTTGGTACACTGTGAAAGAGATAGGTCTACCTTTAGTCTTTGGCAGGTTAAAACCTAGTTTTTCCTGGATAAAGAAGATGTGGTTCTTTTATAGAATGGAGTATTACTCTGCCATTAAAAATTATAAGATTGAGTCATTCATATTCAAATGGATGTACCTTGAGAACATCCTCATAAGTGAAATAAATAGGTCACAGATGTGCAAATATCGTATCTTTTCTCTGGTATGAGAAAATGAAGATGTAAATGAGTTCTAGTATATGTAGTCAATATTGTGAAATAGAAAATATTTAAAAGGAAAAAGGATGTAGGGGTAAATAATGAGGGGGAAAAGAATGTGATAGTATAAAAAAAAAGAAAACAAAGCTTACATATAAAGCAGGTGGGAGGTTGCAGGGTGGGGGGGATGGGAAAAATTGAGAATCAAGTTGTGTCATATTTTGGTACAAACTCAATGTTGAATGTGATGCTTATGTGTATTTATAATATACCAATAAAGATTTGAATAAACAAATAGAAAGAGCTGAAATATGAATCAGTGTGAAGGCCCTGAGTCTGATCCCTAATACTCAAAAAGAAAAAAAAAAAAGAAAAACCTCAATTATATTACGAGTTCAAAGAAATAAGTCTCACTAAATGTAGCAGTTAATAAACCAGCAGTTGCATTATCAGAAGTGCAGCCTATAGAAGTGGTCCTGTCTACAAAGAAAATTTATGTAGACAGTAATGTTAATTATACAATTAGCTACTGTAGTGGAAAATGGTAAATAAGCTATGTATCCATCAAAATAAGGCAGGTTAAATACTGATTTATCTCTACCAGTACACACTTCTTCTGCAATGCAGTCTAGTTTCTGTTGCAACTACTCCAGTCTGCTGTTATGCATGGAATTGGCCATGAAGGATATGTTAAAAAGGGCCAAGTACAAACTTATTGACAGATACAGATGAGGGCCAGATGTGGCCTCAGTGATGTGAATGGCTAAAAACCATGAAACCATTAACACGGAAATCATGTATACCTACAAATATTTAGACAAAGGGATTTCTGCAAGGATTCCTACAAATCATGAGAAAAAGACAAATAGTGCAAGAAAATTGAGATAAGACTATGAACAGGCAGGTCAGATAAAGAGAAATTCCAATAACCAGTTAGGAAAATTGCTCCAACTGATGAAATTTTCCAAATGTAAACTAAAGCAAAATGATCATATGTTCTTTCTCAGATCTGAAAAATTTAAAAAAACGACAAAAATCAAAAGTTGGTGATATAGTAAAGAAGAGACCCCTCATACATTATTGGAAAAATATAAATCAGGGCAGCCACTTTGGAAGGTTCTTTGGCAGAGTCTTTTAAAACTGCAGATGTGCTTACCCTCTGACCCAGTGTTTCTTCTTCCAGATCTCTACCCAGGGAACCACTTTTACATGTGTACAAGAAGCCTGGATAGGAAGCTAATTGAAGCATCTTAATAGCAAGAAATTGAAAATGACCTAAAGGTCCAACCATAATGGAGTAGGAAAATATAATTCAGCAGAATGCAATTCAGCAATTACAAGGAATAAACCAGTTCTCTGTTTATAAATGTAGACCGATCTCAGAAATATAATGTCAAGTTTCAGAACAATCCTTATGGTACGATAAAATTTATATATGAACATAAACCCAAAATTAAATGATTCTCTATGTCATATATGTATATATATGATAACATTATCATATATATATATGTACATATATATATATTACACTCATGCAAAAATATTTATGTAGTCGTCTGGAAGAGTGTGCACTCAACCCAAGAGAAGTTATCTTAAGGCAGAAGGGAGGACTCCAGGTGGGGGTTAAAGAGAATTTAACTTTGCCTATAAAGCTGTAACTTTTTAAAAATAGTGTATATATGTATTCTTCCATGATTCAAATAAATTGAACAGAGATGTTCGTCATTTATTCAATGAGTGGCTAGGTTGCAAAACCATATCTACTCTATAATGCTACATTATTTTAAAATCACACATTATTCTTTTAAACTGCCAAATAGTTAACAGGACTGCACTGTTGTGGGTGGGAACCGAGGGTGGAGACAGATATACTCTCTTTGGTTTGATGAGGCAGGATCCTATTGAAGCTGTTCTGGAACTGGGCTAACCAGGTCTGACTCCAGCTATGCAACATCTACAGAGATTCAAAGCCATGGAAAAGTCAGCCTCAGTTTTCTCATCTGAAAAGTGGAGTTGATAATATCTGACAGAGTGTTTACTGAGAGCTAGGAACTCTTATAAGTGCCTTCAAGGTAATTGCTTCATTTCATTCTTTCCTCAAGCCTACAAGGTAGAGTCATACCCACTTTAGAGGAGGCAACTGAAGCAGAAGAGGTCAAGTGGCTTGCCCAGAGCCACCATGCTGGAAAGAGGGGGAGCTGGCTCCAGTGACCACACACCCTTCCATCATCATCATTACTCCATGTGCACATTATCGCTATCTTTCTGTTATGTGTTCAAGTATATGAAAATGTTATCATCCTTGAATCTTACACCTGTGTGTGTGAGTGTGTAGGTACTGGCTTCCTGTAGATGCCATAACACATTGACTTAGTGCTTCAAACAATAAAAATTGCTTTTCTATCGTTCAGGGGCTCAAAAGCATCTCATATCAGGGTTGTGGAGCTTTGGAGACTTTATAAAAGGATTTGCCTCCTTATCCTTTTCTAGCTGCAGTCGGTGCCTGTGCCCTGTGGCTCGTGGTCCCTTTCCGTGTTTTCTACCCTGTCCACCACCATACCTCCTTTTTCTGACTTTTACTCCTCCTGTGTCCCTCTCCAATGCCCTTGTGGAGGCATTGGTTCTGTGCATAGAGAATGATTTCCCTTTCCCTGGATCCTTAGAGTAAACACATCTACAAAGATCTTTTTGCTATGTGAGGTGGCACATTCTGAGAGATGCCAGGGGTGAAGATGCAGATCTTTGGGGACCATAACATGTGTGTATATGCACTCGTGTATAGCCACACACATTTTGCATACATTCATAAAAATTTAATAAAAGTCAAATATGTTAATCACACAGGCATAATGTACCTTGATTAATCATGTATTAGACACAAACTATATTTCTATACATAGACTTTTTAATGGAAGAAGTCTGAGTTTAGCAAAAGGAAATGTGACTGAATCTCCTTCCATGAAAAGAAGAGGTCTGGGGAACCAGACGTTAGCTCTCCATGTCTGTCTGTGCCCTGCACAGTTAGGAATCACTTACCTAGTGCAAGAGAGCACGACCAGAAGAAAGTAGTGACTCACTGGATACATAAATCCTCTGTCACACACACACACACACCAGGAGTCAGGCCAGGTCTGTGTCAATTATGACGCACTCTGACATCACTTTGCTGGGGCTTTGGCAATGTCTCCTGAAATGGAATTACTCTAACCAACCTGAGCACTAAATCTTCTGTTCCAGGAAAGAGAAGAGCGTTGTGGTTTCCTTGAGAAATCTTCATATCTGGCATTCAGCTCCAAGAGCCTCAATGGTGTCACTAAGTTGATTGTTTCTCCTCCAAAGCACTCCCCACACAATTCCATGCATTTTAATTTCCAATCAGCCTGCCTTTGTCATGGTAACTGCACTGCTTCTGAGTGACAACCCTTGTGGCTGCTCTACAGACCTCCAATTACCTTCTGGCTGAGCCTGTTTCATGAAACCATCTGTAGCTACCCTGCCTGCCATGCCAGGTTGCCTGTCCTAACCCAGCCCACCGTGTGCAAGCACCGTCAGGAGCCCATCTAGGTACTTCTTGGCTTTGACTTTCTGTCTCTGGCAGCACACCCTGCTGTAGCCAGCTGGTCCAGACAGAGGCAGGAGAAACTCTGCAAGCTCCATACAGGGAGAGAACCTTGAGCAGACTGATTCAACATCCTTGTCAATAACTTATCACTTCTTGAGAAAGCCATTTATATTTGCTGAATTTCCTTATCAAACTATTTGAAGAGGACAACTAACATCCCAGATCATGGCCAGCCTGTGGCACCATCACGTATATTTATTACAAGTGACCACTAAGGCTTCTCCCCATAGTGCAGCTTAAAGAATCACATTTCACTGAAATATGTCAGAGTTGTGCATAGAAAACAATCTAGCCTGTGATTTTTTTTTAAAATCAAAATTATTGCAAATAAAGTTATCACAACTGGAAATTTCGAGGCTTGGTCAGGAATGTGATGGATTAAATATGTTTTCCATTCTACATTCCTACACAAATCTTTAAAAGGAAATGAGTGTTGAGAACAGACAAGCAGTATATTCTATCTGGAGTCAATTTAGAATTCCTGTCTTATGAGATAACAGCACACCTCTTGATACCACAAGCTAAATGACTAAGAGATGTTTTTCTTCCTCATTTTAAATATGATTTATTACCACCAACTGTAACAAAATTCCATGAGGCCTAAGCCATAGCAGCATAGAGAAGAGAAACAAGAGCTTCAGTTTTAGAAAAGGAGATGAGAGGGTTGGAGACGGGATGAGATGGGAAGATGTAGTCCAAAAGACACAAAATGACATTAGGTGGGATAAAATCTTAAGCTCTGCTGTACAATATGTGAACTCTACTCAATGCTAAAATCCCCTCTGGCATCCATAGGGCATATGTCCCAAGACTCCCAGTGGATACCTGAGTTGCGGACGGTCCTGAAGCTACTATGTGCTATCATTTCCTGTTGGCTCTATAGAATTGTGCACAGTGCCAGAGTTAATCTATTCCATGTTTCATATTTTTTTCTCTGCTGCCTCTTATGCATAATTATTCTCGTGCTTTGAGGCCATTAAAAACGACATAAGCATTAATAACTAAAATAAGTGTTACTTGGATACAAGCACTGCAGTACCACAAAGTCCAGCGGATAACCAGAATGACAGGTAAGTGATTGGTGAGCACATAATGTACACATAGTGAATACTCTGAAAAAGGGGAGAATCTACACTCTGGGTGGGACACAGATTTCCTCACATTACTGAGAATGCTAGGCAATTTAAAACCTAAGAACTAAGGCTGGGGAGTTAGCTCCGTGGTTTCGGCGCCTGTCTTGCAAGTGCAAGGACCCGGGTTCGATCCCCGGTAACTACATACCATACTGGGCGTGGGGACTCATGCCCAGCAGCAATCAGTACCACATACCACAGTGCCGGGCATGGTGGCTCACACCTGTAATCCCAGCACTCGGGAGGCAGAGGCAGAAGGATTGCTGTGATGTGAGTTTGAGGCTGAGCTCAGGGCCAGCCTGAACTACAAAGTGAGACCCTGTCTCAAAAAACCTAAAAAAAACCCCAAATAAACAAACAAAAAAAACCTAAGAACTACTTCTAGAATTTTCCACTTGGTATTCTTAGATATCAATTCGTCACCAGTAATTAAAACTACAGAAAGTTTAAGGACACATAAGGAGAAGATTTTAATTTATATTCCATTTGGAACTTTTGCTAAAGAATAGATTTTAGGGACTGTTATTACAAAAATTGGGTTGCTATGTGGGATGATGAGTATGTTCGTTGTTGGTCATAATAATAACTTTAGTATCTATACATACATAAAAATATATTGCATCCTTTAAAGATGTACAATAAAATTTTTGAAGGGAAATAAACATCTGTTGAGTACCAGTTGGGTCAGACACTGTAGCAGGCCCTTTGTATGAGACAGATGTGGCCATAAACTTCAAACAAAGAAATGCAGAGCTGTTACATAAGTGACCTAGGTCATTCAACTAATAAATAGGCATTGGGATTCATAATGCCTCTACTTTCTATGCTTTTTTATCATGCCATCTTTCTAGCATGTTGAAATGGGTTGAATTTTCAAACAACTATAGAGATGAGGTGTTGGATGTGATCATAAAATCTGTAATATAAAAGATTATGACAAATAAAGTTAGGTTTAGCTAATCATAAAACTGAGCTTCAGTTCTCTTAACATTTAACAGAACATTTATGGGTATATTACCCCAGGGAGAGAGTCCAAACTTGTAAGCATATTATTGGAATTTGGCCATGGAAGCCAGGTCAAGTTTTCATTTTTTTTTTCTCCCAAGATGTCCAGAGGTCTTTAATGTTCCCATAAATCTATTTCTGATTCCCCACCCTCTTTATTCACAAAGGACACAGACTTAGCCCACATCTCTCCAACAGTCCTAACAACCAAGGCCTCTCAGGGGGCAATGAGGGGGAGTTCTGTCTCAACTCCTGACTGGGTAGTATCATCTTCAGAGAGATCCAGGGGGTGTAAGAAGCATGGGCTGTGTGGGGCTTTGGTGACAGATACATCTCTGCCTCCCAGGACTTTAGTATCAAAGAACTCAGTGTTACAAGGCATGACCCCATTCTCTCTCTTCTACTTTACTATGTCTTAAACCTTGTCAAAAACTGTAACAGCTTATGGATGTAGATCACATCACAAATGAAGAAGCCAGAAATCTCAGTCAAATAGCTCAAAGTATCAAGAGACAGATCACCTCTCACAAAACACAAACTGGAAACTGAATCTAGGTCAAGGTTTCTTAAACTGAGCAATATTGACAATTGGGACAGGCAATTCTTTGTAAAATGTAAAAAACGGAACAATCTGTATCTCTCATTCCCAACTCCTGTCCCTCAGCTGAGTCTACCCTCCCGCAGGCTTCTGCTGAGACTTGCCTGCTGTGTGTCTTCCTAATTCCCAAAGTCTGGATTATATGCTCCTTCTGGTGTGGCTTCCTACGCCCTGAACTTTCCCCACCAAATGTCCATCGGAATAGCTGGTTAAATCAGAGGGCACGACAGAACGAGGCAGCGCCTGTCCCATAGTCTATTGTATTCCCGCTCCCCTTTTATCGCTCATCTGTTGCTAGTGTCTCCATACAGCATCCTGACTAAATCATGACCAAGTCTCCACTTTTATACCTTTGATAGTGGACAATCCACTTCTTTTCAAGACTGCTGTCTTTGGGCTAGCAATTTAGCACAGTGGTTCTGATGCCTGCCTTGCAAGTGCAAGGAACCGGGTTCGATCCCCAGTAACCACATACAACAATGTGGGGTGTGGAGACTCATGCCCACCAGCAATCAGTATCATAGTGCCAGACATGGTGGCTCACACCTGTAATCCTAGCACTTGGGAGGCAGAGGCAGGAGGATTGCTGTGAGTTCAAGGCTGAGCTCAGAGCCAACCTGAACTACAAAGTAAGACCTGTCTCAAAAAAAGAAAAAAAAAAAAAAAAGACTGCTATCTTCCTGCTGGATAGTTGAAAGTACACCATAAAAGTTGGGTCTTAGTCATGACCTCCAGTCCTGCCTTCATATTCTCTTCTTGGCTGTGATTCTTTCTACCCCTGGGGCCACCACTTTCAGACTGACAGACAAGAACAAGGAACTTCAATCCCAGGCTGATATCTCTGAATCATTTCCTCTATTTTTTAAGAGTTTGGTCTCATCAGCGGTGTATGCTCAGAGAATTCAGACTTTAAGCTTTCTGACTGAGAGATGCGTGATGAGATAGAATGGTAAAGAAAATCTCTTCCAGGCCCAGCCTAGGAGCGTGAGTCTGGTCTGGGTCCTGCCCATATTGAACAGAGATTATAATATTTGCTACCCAATATCTGGAATTAGAAGCCCCTCTGCTCCTGCCTAGCTTGGAACACCAAATGATGACAAACTCTACTATTCCTTTGGAGAGTCCAAATGGTTGTACCAAGTCTCAATGGCTGTATAATCTGTCCAGTGCAGGTAAACCAGAAAGACAGTCAGCATCCAGAGCGAAGAGAAGGAGGAACAGAGCTCAGGATGCCTGAGTGAAGTCAGGGATGGTGCCCTTGGCTGGTGCCCACCAGGCCCTTCGGCTCCCCCGAAACCACTTCAGACCTTCCAGTGCCCTGTACCTGGACACTCCCATCCCTCAGAAAGGAGCAGCTACATTCCTACCTGGCCAGCTGCATTACTTCAGATATGCCCTCTGGGTCTCTTATTGAAGAAAATCTTGTCTTCTTGAGGAGGTCCTCATCTCCACTCCCACTAAATCATTCTTCCACTGTTGCTAAAAGGATCTAAGCATACAAATCCAGCCCTGTTATTATTCTGCTCAGAGCCATTGAATGACTGTCCATTACCTGTAGAGCACAGTCTCAACTCCTCTGTACCCATCCTCTTCCTGGGGTCACGGCAGACCCTTATCATGTGTATCCCATAGTACACATCTCAAATATTTGGAAATTTCCTGCCAAAGTCCCATGGTCCTTGTACTGTCATGGCCTCACCTGTTCCAGTTCCTCTGCCTAGAATGAACCCCTCCATCTTCATCATGGAGGAATCACCTATAGTCCTACAATAATCAACTCATCTTCTCCTCTGGGAAGCATTCTGTGACCTGCCAATGCCACTTCATGCCCTTTATGTTAGCTTCTCATCCCTGTGTCCAAAAGTAACAAAGGTTTATTTAGGCTCATGTTTAGAGGTTTCAGTCCATAGTCAGATGGCTTTGTTCTTTTTTTTTTTTAATTAAAATCTTTATTGGTGTGCTCGCTTCGGCAGCACATATACTAAAATCTTTATTGGTACATTACATATACACATCATGATTGCACTCAACAATGAGAATTTGCACCAGTATATGATACAACTTAATTCTCATTTTTTCCCATAGCCCTACCCACCCTGCCACCCCCACCCCTTTTATACATAAATTTTGTTTCCTTTCTTTTTTGTTATAATCTCATTATTTTTCCCCCTTCATCCCATCTTGCTTTGAGTATTTTCTGTTTCACAATATATAACATACATTCTAGAACTCATTTACATCTTTATTTTCTCATACCAGAGAAAAGATGCACATCTGTGATCTTACACATCTGTGACCTATTTATTTCACTTATGAGGATGTCCTCAAGGTACGTCCATTTAAGTATAAATGATTCAAATTTATCATTTTTTATGACAGAGTAATACTCCATTCTGGCTTTGTTCTTTTAGACCAGTGGTAAGGCAGAAACATTGCACCAGAAGGTGTAGGGAAGAAAGGCTGCTCACTTGTGGCAATCACAAAGCAGAAAGAAGGAAAGAGCCGGAGGAAGAAACTGGGGCAAGATGTAGTTCCCAAGGTCAAGTCTTCATCACCCACTCCCTTCCTGCAGACCCCACCTCCTAAGTCTCCATTATGTCCCAGGAATGCCATCAGATTAAGATCTCATCAATGGATAAATCCACAGAAGGAGTAAGAAACTTCATGATTCACTGACCTTCTGTAAGCCTCCACTCTAACTACATGCCACTTTCCAGGGAACTTTAAGATCTAAACCATAACACACTTCCAGGGTAAATTAGTTCCCTCTTCTTCATATCTCCATATTTCCACCATACCTCTCTAAGTCAGAGCAGTGACTAATCTGGTGTGTAGCCCTCCTGCTCAGTATAGAACTTGGCACACTGTAAATTCTCTATATATGTTTTTTCAATGAACAAATGGCCTATAACAATTGAGGAAATGAATAATCTTACAGTGTTAGTCAGCATCCTGTTACGGTAGCAACATACCAGAAACAATCAACTCATAAAAAGGAAAGATTTATTTTGGCACCTGGTTTAGTAGGATTCAGTCCATGACCTATTGCCCCCATTGCCTTAGGCCTATGGTGGTACATCATGGCAGAAGTGTTTGGAGAGGAAGCCCTCTCACGTTATGGCTGATTGCTAAAGAGAAAAAGCAAGAGACCAAGGTCCCACAATCCTCGTGGAGACTCAACCAATAACCTAGACTCCCAATAGGCTAACAACCGCCCAACAGTGCCACTGCAGGAGAAAAGCCTCTGGGAGATATTCCTCATGCAAACCATCATGCACGTTATGACAATTTCTGCACTCTGTGTGTAGGCCATAATCTAGTTAATAGCATATTGACATCTCTCACACATCCCCTTCCAAATCATAAGATTATTCCAAATCCATGAACCACAATCTAAGATTTCACTGTGTAACTTCAGCCACATATAGCCTTTAAGTTAATTAAAAGTAAATTAAAATAGGAGCTCCTCAGTGACAGGAGGTATTATTATGGGCTTTTATATTAGACAATTTAGAGGCAAAACACTTCCAACATCACAGAAAATTGAGTAGAAGTGCTAGCCTAGCACAAGCCATCTGAACTGGTGAACAGATGACTGCTTATATACCTGCACCCTCAAGGAGATAGAAATCTTCTGTAGCATTGGAAGGAATATTGTCCCCAGTATTCCCTTAATCAACTGTCCTTTTGAAGGACAACTGGTTATAGATCATCAGACATTAGCCAAGAATTTCTGTCTTACGTATGAATCTAAATATTCATATTGCATAGATACAAATGATCTCTGTGTTGTGCTGAAGTAAACAATCATTTTAAAATTTCTAACTCCTTAAAATTAGTTTTTATAATTACCATATGGCACATTGATTTACAAGGGTGTTAAGAGACTTAATTAATGTTTTTTTTTAAACCCTGCCTGTCAAGGCTGCTATTAGAGGATCCACTGAGATTCTACTGAAAACAAAAAGTTAGGTGGAAAACCTTAGCTTATTCACATGGAAACACACAAATAATGGGAAGAAATCCCTTGTCAGTTTTAATTTATCACTTATCATTATCAACTATTTATTAAGCACCTACCATTGTTTGGTAGTGAATGGCAGGAAAAAAAAATGTGATTCCAGCAGGAGACTCGTGATTACTCCTGAGTACGGATTCCCTAGAATCCATCAAAACTCCTGTCAGAGCAGGGAGAGCTATAGAACGCTGAGATAGAGAAGTGAAGGGTGTCAGCTGGTGGCTTAAACTGTCTCTGCCTCAATGGAGTCACTTTCACCCTGGATACTAACAGTGTAGGTCCAGAACTGAGTGATTCTCATATACCAAAGGAGACAGCTAACCTTCATCAATACTCTCTCCTCATTGTTGTCAACAATTTCTAACATCTAGATGTGGAAAGAGGAACACAGCCAGGGGAAGAGGATGCAGCCAGAACCCTTGCAGCAAGCTCCAGTCCCCCATGAGTCCTACAGCGAAAGGGTTAACAAACAACAAAGAACAAAACTGGAACCCTGAGAAAAAGGCCGAGCCTGGGCTCACCCCTTGCTTCTTTGAGCAGCAGCAGCATAAGGCCAAATACCTGAGCTCATCACACCTTTATTGTGTATCAAGCTTCATACCCTTAGCATGAATAAGGAAGGGTGGATATCCATAATAATCCCTGTAGTTGAAGATCCCATAGGGCAGGGCAGATGTCCCCAATAATCCTAGTGCAATAATCCTTGTAGTAGAAGATCCCAAACGGGGGGGGGGAGCAGATGTCTGCCAATAATCCTAGTAATTGATTCTACAGGGGAGGGAAGATATCCATAAATCAGAGTAAATAAGTCATCTGTAGTTCCCAACATTTAGATAGTATTATTAGGTCCCCATTATAAACTACTTTGGATTGTCTCTTGCCAAACCAGAATTTTTAAAGTATTTTCAAATCTTATAGCACATCCCAGTGACCTGACACTGGTGCTTGAAACTGTTCCAGGATTGGATTATCTCAGGAACCAGAGACAGAAGTTCAGATGTTGCCCAACAGCCAGGTACTGATGTGGTAGATAGATCTACAAACTATCAAGCACTCTTATCTCACCCTATCTACACCAAATCTACATGTCCCGAGTGAGATGCTGAAATTCTTCATTCCACCTGCTAGGCATAGTTGACTGGTCCCAAATGGACACTTGACCCAAAGGGACAATAAGCCTCCTCTGCAGAATGTTTGATTCAAGACAGAAAAATGGTAGAGAGGCCCCTTCAGAGGTGGAAGCAATGAGGAGTATAACTCAGAAGCTACAGGGGTCCATATTCACTAGCACTTGGGGAAAGTCGTAGGAAGATGGATAGGCTCATATGTGAACAGTGGGAAAAGCCCTTAGCTATGTCCAGGAGTCATGTCCTTACATGTCTCCTGAGCCCAGTTTCATCTCTGCCCTTCTACTGACATGTGGTGTCCATCCCTCCCATGGATTCTAGATCTATACTCTTCTTTTTTGACCTCTGATTATTCAAATTAGGTATTTCTTTTCATTTGCGACCAAAGTTCTGATTGTCACCATGAGGTGAATTCTAAGCCCTCAGAACACCATAGAAGCCCTGTCTCACCTACAACTTACCATGCTTACCAATTTTTCCACTTGCTTCTCTTTGTCTCTCTGTCTCTCTTTCTGTCTCTCTGTCTCTGTCTCTCTTCCTCCCTCCCTGCAACACCAAGCTTCCCCTCCTTGAAACTTCCTTGCCTAATTCTGTATTTTCTATTGAACTAAGACCTCAGTGAGGACAGCAGCTAGTCATTGATGTTTTCCCAGTGATTAGCACAGTGCCACTTATACAGTTGGTGCCAATAAATATCTGAAATAATCTAATAAGCCAGTACATGCAAATAAGTACATAGTCCTGAAATGCTTCACTCAACCATGACAAGTCCCTGTGAAACATCTTTGCCTACTAGAGAAGCATTTCTTTAGGTCAAGCATACTTTGTTGATATTTAGGACTTCTTCCCAGACTGCCCTGGGCACACGTTGGCTGGGTTCTTGCTCTGGTCTTAAGGATTCTCCCTGGAATTTATTGCAGACCTGACTCTCTGTGGGCAGGCAAATATCTCCCCACCATAAACACCTTCATTAGATTTCAGCAGCAGCCAAGTAAATGTCCATAAGAAGGTAGATTCTCCAGTTTGACTGAGGCATCGTAGGCTTTGTACTCCTAAATGTGTTTTTATTGGCTGCCTTTTACTAACCACCCATTTTATTAACTCCTGGAACATTTTCTGCAAAAAGCTGATCTCCCTGCATGACATTTTTGTTTTTCCTAATTTCACTCATAGAAGGCAATGTGGACTTAAGGCTCAAAGGCTTCCTTGTCTGCCACCATTCACCATGGGAATTTCTGTCCTGGAAATAGTTACAGAAGCAGCATCTGCCCCAGTAGATAGCCAGCACTGGCAGGGCAGCAGGCCCTTCAACACACTAAGTAGCCACCGTGGACTTCAGGTGAAATGGAAGATAAATGTTCATGGCAATCTTTGTCTTCCTCCTTTAAACCCATCTAGATGCCTTTCTCTATTCTTCCCTCTGTGCTCCTTTCCCTTCTCTCTCCTCTCTTTCCTGTGCTCCCATGATCCCTGCTATTGAGGGTTAATTTTATGTGCCAACTTAACTAGGCCATAGGATGCCCAGACAAGCACAGGGGTTTGTGGAAGAACTGGTGAATTGAGTCAAGCAGACAGCCCTCCCCTGTGTGGGTGGGTATCATGGGGCCTCTTGGGAACCTGGAGAGAACTAAAAAGCAGAGGAAGGCTGACTTCACTCGGCCACAGTGAAGTGGGAACATCCACATTCCTACACCTTGGTCTTTGAATCTTTGCATAAGACCAGATTTCCTGAGTCTCCAGGTTTGCACAGGATCAATTATAGGCATTCTCATTCTGTCTCTGTCTCTGTCTCTGTCTCATTCTCTGTCTCTGTCTCTGTCTCTCTCTCTCTCTCTGTCTCTCCTATTTTTTTCCTCTACAAAACCCTAATACAACTTTTAAGATGGCTCTTGGGGACCAAAAAAGAGGAAGGAAAATGAGAGAACTTCTTTCAAATACTCAAGTGCCCTCTCCCTGGGTCCCTGTCCCTCGCTGAGGCTCCCAGCCTGCCCGTAGCAGATTGACCACCTCTGGCGCTTGCCCGGGCAGCAGATCGCTGGGCTTCGTGGCCCACAGCCCGCAGCCTTGGCGGGCAGCCAGGGTGCTCCACTTCTCATTACTCTTCACGCTGCCATTCATTTCCCTGTGATTGGAGGCAATTAGGAAGCCAACAGACAGCTTACCCAGCCTTGCTTGGCAGTTACATAACCACGAACATGTGTGCACTGCCCATCAGAAGTAAGTGATCCAGGAGTGCCGGAGCTTAATTACAAAGCGAGAGTCACCCCAGAGCAGCCCTTCACTACACTGTGTCCTGTCACTAAGGCCAGCCACCAATGTCTTGACTATCACGCCCCATGTAGTTTGCAGTGGCCCTTCTGGAAAAGAGAAATTCTGACCCTTGCTAGTGGGTGCAGAAAGGGGACCAGCTCTCTAACGTCCTGTCCCTGAGAACCTGAGACGTTGTCCCCCAGACAACCTCAGGCTTTGAACTCCTTGGCCTGTTGGCTGCATTCTTCCCCTTCATGTTCTCCTGAGTGACTCAGTGCTTTGGGCGTTTATTTCCTTCTCTTCAACCTCCCCTGGTCACTCTATCCTGGGGAGAGACAGCACAGGGGAGCTCCATCCACACACAGACTGTGGACCCCTAAGCGAGCTTTTCCAGCAAGCTGGAACTGGGCTAACTTAGAATTTTCTCTTTCATGTTTTTCTATAGAAACCAGCACAAGAGCAGCTTTCGCGATTCCTTCCTCTCTCCCTCTTCCGGCCACTACAGTCATGTCACACATAGGAAGACAAGACCCATCATGAGAAGCTGACGGAACTGGGAGGAATCTGCTGGGAATGAGATGACGTAGGAGCATGGCGGAGTGGAGGCTGGAAGCAAGGGTGGGTTGGAAGTCCACTTTGTCAGGTAATGGACACTGACCATGTGTAAGGATTCGCCAGGCTCAGGTTCCTCTAGCATCTCTTGAGGTGCTGTCTCGTATTTGGTGATGTCAGAAGTCTTTCCCTTTGCTTCATTTCCATCCATTCTCTTCTCATACATGGATTAAATGAAGCACATTCTCACATAACATTTTATTTCTTCCTTATCCTCCAAAATGATTTCATAATCTAATGTGTCTATAATATACTTTTGATTGAATAACATACCAATAAACAGGCCCTATTTATTATCATATGATGTCTGTTTTCGCCAACTGCCATGAAATGCATGCTTCTAAAATAATATATATGTGGCCTATTAGCTATATATTAATAGGTCCATCAAATTTCCCAGTCACTCCTTATTTTCAGCTTACAGTGTGAGCTTAGTCCTTTCTCTCACATGGATAGGACCTCTGGTCTTGGAACAAAATGATTTATCGGTTATCTTTGGTACAAACCTTTCTGTTTTTCAGGAATTAAAACTACACAAAATATCCCTAAAATATCCTGGCAGGGTGGGGTAGAGAATGGGGCCGGTGGGGTAAGCAGAGGCCAAGCAATGAAAGTTTAAAAGTCTCTACTACATCTTGTGGAACAGCAGCAGTATTTAACATGTTTCCTTCAGAACAAACTATGGTATTGCTCAAATGCACATTGCCAAAGGCATACATAGACTGACACACAATTCCCCTCCTACTGGCTGTAAATCCCCCCTTCTACTCTCTACCAGAAGTATATCACCATGCAAGTGATTTAGGACATTATTTTGATAGAAATAAATGTATTCCCCATATACTTGAATAAATTATTCACAACCTTTAGGGCTTTCACTCTTGTTAGTAACAAGTTTCTGACACTATGGAGATTTTTGTCTACTTTGTTTACAAATGTAACCCAAACCCCATACCGGTGGCTAACAATGAATAGAGGCTCAATAAATATTTACCGAATGAAAGGACAAATCTGCCTTAGAACTGATGCGACAGACCAGTGTGTCATGACACCAGAAGCTGAGGACTGCTGCAGTGAGAAAGCACATTGCCACTGAAGGCTTTCAAGCAAAGAGGTGACAGCATCACATACATGGTTTTGAAAGACTGCTCTTCCTGCTGTGTGAAGGACAGACAGGAGGGAGGAGCTTGGCAGCGGGGAGACCGTCAGGGAGGCTGATGCAGTGACGTGTGCAGGAAATGATGAGTTCCTGAACCATGACAGTGGGGAAGGAGCCAGAGAGGAAGGAAGAGATTCAGGAAAGATTTCATAGAACTGAACCAAACTGCATCAAGGAATCTCCTTCCCATTAATCTTTAAATAGGATCAATTACCAGTCTAGGCTGCAGCAAGGCCCAGCATGCTTTTCATACTGCAAAGGTAGTGGCAGAGAAGCAACCATTATGTGTCAGTAGAATAGGAGGCCACCTCCTTACTATAATGTTGGGAGCATGTGGAGGACCCTCAATCCAAAAATATCTAGGCCACCCACTGCCTGACATTATATCATGGAAGCAGCCTTTCTGCTTAGAAACAGGTTAATATACCTGATAAGGGGGGGAAAGGAGTGTTCATTGAATGTGAAAGTCACTTTGCATATTTGTATTTAATCATCAAGTTGATCCTGCAATTTTAACTTTGTAAAGAGGAAACTGAAAAGCGTGGATTTGAATCCAGGCCTTTGCAATTTCCTGGGTGAATCTTTATGGTCACTGTCATCATCATGATCATTACCATCAATATTTCTATTTTGTTCCTTTTACAAATATGAGAATAGTGATCCCAAGGGAAAGCAGATTGGTGGAGGTTCTGAGAGGTGTCTATGGTACAGATAAGATAAATAACTCCATAGATCATTAACACATTAAGCTTTGTAACTTAGCCTAAGACTTGATGTGTAGTGCAACTCAGAGGTAGGAAGTAGTGCACAGCAAACAGCCACATGGTCTTCAAGATGGAGGATTCTGAGCATTCTGGTTCTTATGAGCCATGAATTATCAAATAGCAGGAAGAGCCCCCAAAAGACTCGCTGTGGCCTCAAGATAATGACTCAACAGAAACCAGAGAGCTTAAAATGGATCCAGGAAGAGTAACTTCCTTCATATTTCCACATTCATGGAAAGAGACTTGCTGGCCCAGACCCTAAGAGGAAAACTGCTTATATTCAAAAGTTTACTCTTCTTTTGCAGATTTCTCATTTCTCTAATTGTATCTTGTTCCTCTATTCTAGAATTCAGCATTTTTCCACATCTGAGTAGTCTGTAGGTCCCACATGACATGTGTTAGGATTTTGCACCCTTCTTGTTTTCTGCTTGTCCATTTGTAACACCTAATCAAACTAAGCTATAATACCACACTTCACCAATAGGAGACACCAACTAGCTTATCATGGTACCTAAGAATCTGTTCAACTTTTGATATGAAGCTGTACAATGGCCTAGTAGTTCTTAAATTTGAAATCTGTATATTGAGTTCATTATATATAAAAGCATACATCAAAATAAAGGGTGATTGTAGAGAAAAGGAGGGACCAAGACTGAAAAGGGATTGGAAATTGACAAGACCAGAGTTGAAAACTATGAGTAAGAGTCTAAGGAGAGCTGGGTCAGAACCAGTGGGCCAATCACCAGACTGAGCATCACTGAGAGACAAAGATACATTGGACTCTCAGCTGATTAAATTGGTCAGCTCTCAGAATCGATCAAGTTCAAGAAATCTTATTCTTGTTAACCTAAAGCACAAGGCATTGATCAACAAATCAAAGGTTGCACCATTACTTTCCAGAGAAAAACACAAGTGCTGATTGGTCTGTAACTCAAGCTGTGCCCTGGATGATGCTAGAGAGTGGAACTGTGTATTAAGAGAAAGCCAAAGCGACTTCTTCTAGGACAGAGTTCTACTATGGAGCCCAGTTATGTTTTGCTGTCCAAATTCTGCAGTCAAACCTGTGTGCATTATTAGAAGTGCTCCCCAAAGCATCTCTGGACCTGTTAATGACAACTGAAAAAAAGCCAAATGAAATGAGGCAGTTGCAGATCTTGATCCTCTTCTTGAAGAAAAATCAGTTTAAACAAGGTTAAGGACCAGCTCTGTCCCATTTTAACCTCCTTAGCATGGTCAAGCAATGCAGCACATTTTAATTTACAGTTTCAATTAAATCATAATGTTAAGGTCACTCTCTAGACACTCAGATACAACATTATTAAATTTTATCCACTTATTATTATTATTATTGCTGTTATTAAAACTTCATAGGTATCTACAGTGACCTTTTGAATGAAGAGTAAATTTAGAAGCACTTATCTTATTTTTATAAAAATAAATTTTGCCATCTGAGAATTAGAAACTGGGCAAATTAACTATAAAGAATTTTAAATTTTTTTTAAATTTAGCTATCATGTGTTGACTGTCTATTGGTTGCTGACCATTATTAAGTCCTTGTTATCACTCTATGAAGTGAGTGTCATCATTTCCAGCTGAAACGTGAGTAAGTCACGGCTCAAGGGAGACACTAAAGCATTCATGAGCTAGGACTGACCATGGGATCCTTTAGACACAGTAATTGTGCCCCTGTTCATTGTGCTTTTCTAAACATGCTGGGAAAGGTTGTCGGCAACAGCATGCAGAAGAGACCTCCATAGACACATCAAGGAAACTGAAGCCATACGCCTGGAATTACAAGGGAAATGCCTACTAGACCCAGGCAG
Source organism: Petromus typicus (assembly GCA_004026965.1). NCBI lineage: Eukaryota > Metazoa > Chordata > Mammalia > Rodentia > Petromuridae > Petromus > Petromus typicus. The sequence continues at coordinate 25,703 of PVIR01005045.1, read as the reverse complement.
ATGCTATAAATCATGAACGCTCTTGAGAGGAGAAAACCGAGAGTCGTGGATACTGTGGAAAACTAAGCAGCCCCGCCTTAGCTTCACATGACTGCCACTGTTGGGAATGTGGCCCATGAAACTAGATCTGCTTTATCAATGAAATAAAAATCAAGATGTCCATGCAAGCTCTCTGGAGTTTTAAAGTTTACAACAAAGCTCAAATACTGTGTAAAAATAGCAACAATCAAACTGTGCGTGCTGACACCATGTAAACCTAGCAAAATGAGGGTGTAGGCACAATCCAGCCTACGTAGTGCCAATTTCTAACCTCTGCCATGCAGATCCCTGAATTATTATTTATGATTTGGAAGAGTTTGGTAAACAACCTTAATGTCCCATGAAGTAGGCTGGCCTGGCTCTCTGTGATACAGCCATCTGATTAAATTTTCAAAGCCTTCATTAGTGAGCAGCACAATGCCATGTAGCATACTAAAAAAAAATCCTTAGGATACACAGCAGGGCAACATGCTGCTGATATGGTATTAAATTTAAAAAGCAAACTACAAAATGATTCCAAGGCAAATGGTTCCTATTGAGCTGGGGGGGGCAGTTACAAGAATAAGCACATATGAAAAATTGTCAAACAGTCCAGACGTGAGTATTTCCCAGCATGGGTGTCACACCCCAGTAAAAACATTAATGACACGTGCTTATCATTCCCATTGTGTACATTTTCACATGAATATTGGCAAGAATTTCAAGCATGTATGAACAAAGAAAACAATTTGATTGTATTGGTTGTGGGATAACAGAAAATTCTTTTCTCATCCTTTTCTACACATTGATTTCCATTCTATTCCATTACAGCATTTCTTTGGTTAAAAAAAAAAAAAATCCTCCTGATATATTGTCTAGGAGCAAGAGTAGAACTTAAATTCACTTTAATCTTCCCCAGGATAATGTTTATTGATTGTTTAAAAGAAGGATTTGCTGTTTAGTATTTGATTTGAGTCATTTTCTGCCCCTTCCCAGCTGAGGTCTCATCTTCCTGCCCACCTGCCTCAGCTGTGTCCTGAGCAGGTCCAAAGGGAGCAGGGAGACCCCGTGAGGTCCATAACACATGGCTCCATGTTAGTGTTAGTGCCTCCAGCCATGCCTCCATGGCTCCTGTTAGTGGGTAGCCTCCAACAAGCCAGAGGCACTTCCGGGCCCACTGAGCCAACACAGTCCCCATTTAATCAATCAGTATGATTTCTGCTTCAAGTAACAGAAAAATCCAACCAAATAGCCTAAAATCCTGGGAAAAGTTCAGCATCCCACATGTACAATAATGGAATGACCATAAACAACTTAGACTAATTGTCTGGGTTGAGATTGACATAGGTGTCAATGTCCTTGGCATTCCTTATCAATTTTGTTTTTTTTTGTTTTCTGGGGTTTTCTTTGAGACAGGGTCTCCTTTGTAATTCAGGCTGGCCCTGAGCTCAGCCTCAAACTCACATCACAGCAATCCTCCTGCCTCTGCCTCCTTAGTGCTGGGATTATAGGTGTGAGCCACCACGTCTGGCACTGTGGCATATGGTACTGATTTCTGGGGGATGCGAGTCTCCATGCCCAGCATTGTTGTATGTGGTAACCAGGGATGGAACCCAGCCCTTGCACTTGTAAGACAGGTGCTGGAACGACTGAGTTAAATCCCCGGCCCTTCCTTATCAATTTTAACACCTAAAAAATTATCTTATGATGTGTGTGTCTCACTGGTTTCCCTGTTCCCATGATTTCTCCCCTGGATCATGTAACAATCTCCTCACTAATCTACCTGCAAGTCCCTGGCACTTAAGAGCTGTGATCATGCCCCTAGCTCAATCGAGCAACCAGTTAAATGATTTGCCGAGTCAAATGTTGGAAGTAAGAGGTCAGAATGCTGAAAGGACAAGAGCTAGAAATAGAAGGAAGTTTCCTTTCAACTGCTGACCTTGCATGTTTCTTTACATGTGACACTGCACCCAGACAAGAGCTGTACACATATGTTATAGTGTGACTCTCAGTACTGAATGTACACGGTAATCAGCAAGCTCATCCTGAAACAGCCAAGTTTAAAATCTCAGAAATAATCACCTCCTAAGAAGAATATTCATCCATCCAGTACATTTCCTGAGGACTTGCGCCCCAGACAGTGTGCTCAACCCTGCACAAAGGTGCACGAGGCCACACAGGCTCTGTTCTCTCAGAGCCCACAGGGTATCAGGAAAAGCAGTCATTAAGCAACCGATTACAGACTAGTTATTTAATTTCCATTTTGATAAATGCTGTTGATAGAGAAATATAGGATGTTTAGATCAGATAATGCCACTTGGTGGGAGGTGAGAAATCAGAAAATGTTTCCGCAAGGAAGTGACATTTGAATGGAACGGAGTTTGGCCCAGAGAAAATAGAAGGGAAGTCTATTCCAGAATGAAGTCACTGTGCACAAAGACACTAAGGCACAGCAAAGTGAGGACTGTGAGAGAGCCCATGACCAGGAAACTCATGGAACAGTGAGAGGAATGGTGCTCCTTGAGTCGGAGCTGGGCTTCAGCAGGACCTTTTGCACAGGTGTTTGTATTGATCAGCTGTCTTATTGCTGGATACAATATCAGTAGCCACAGCGCAAAGAAGGAAAGATATAATGTAGCGCAGTTAGGGAACTCAGTCTACTGTCATCTAGGCCTGAGACAGGATCATTATGGCAGAAGGGTGCAGCAGAGCAGAGGTACTAAATTCGCTGGCTGGAAAGCAGAGCAGGAGCACAGCACCACAGAGGAAGTGCTGATGGACCATGGACAGTTCCTAAGACCCACATACAGTGCCTTGTGACCAGCTCAGAGTGTGACCACACCAAGACTGTGATTTTCTAGTCCTCAGATGGTTTTTAGTCCAGTGAATTGACATATCAGGATTAATGGTCACAGGATTTAAGTGATGTTGATCAGAAGCCAGAAGAGGACTCCACAAATAGTCAGGAAGAGACAGAAACAGAAGGGAAATGAGCTGCTTCCACGATTCCCAGAGAAGGACGACCCCTGACATCAAATGAGGCTCTGAGGAATCTGACCGTCTGTGTCTGACTTATCCTTTCACCCAGTGTCACACTTGGACGCCATAAAGCCACAGATCTCAGTGAATGAGTCACATAATGTTCCATTCCTGGAGTGCAGACAGCTGACCTGGATCATACCCAGGCTGAACAGGTTCCCGGATACCTGGGACCGGGCTTCCCCTTGTGCTGGTCCCATAGCCAGCTCCTGCTAACCTGATTCTGTGTGGCAAGCAGGAGCCCTGTCTGTTCCTCCAGCCAGGACTGTGCAGACATTAATTTGCCTGTTAATTTTTCACATGAGGTAATATGTACAATGAAGCACAAAGAAGAATCAGGACATGGACTCTGCCTCAAGCTGAGAAATCAATTCATACTTTAAATTACTCTGGGTGACCTAGTCACCATTGGGTTCTAATTGCCGTCAATCCTGATTTGTAGCACACCATCCTCCCGGAGCACGCAGTCCCCAAGGGTGCCCTGGGAGGTTCTGCCACTCTCCTCAGTGGCACAGGAGTTGTCTTGTGAGGAAAAATGCCAGACATGTCAGAAGGCAGCATGTCCCCAGAATGGGCAGCATGTCCCACACACCTAGGGAGCTGACCCCTGCTGAGCCACACTGCACAGCACAGCACGAGCAGCCTGAGGCTTCCGGTCCCCTGCCTGGCACACAGAGCCCCACGGGACTCCCAGAAAGCTCAGTGATGCATCTACCCATTCCACATCACACACAAGATCGTCAGATACTCTGCTTGGTTCACAGTTGCAAAAGACAGCCAGGAATCCTAACCCTGGAGCTGTTTTTGTTTAATGAAACACTCAGGGCATAATCTCCAGTTCTCCCACTGTGCAGATAGCAGCCTTAGGCTAGTTACCTGGCCCCAGTGTGGGTTAGGTCCTGACCTGTGACAAAGAGACAACGTCTGTTTCCCAGAGTGATCAAGAAGATTGCATTGAGATGAACAAAATCACTGTAGGTGCCTATTCATCACTCCATCACGCAAGAAAAGCTCAACAGACTGGCCCCAGACATGGCTATTATGATTGGGAAGGTCTGAGGGAAGAAATTGCTCACTGCATGATGCCATTTACAGGAAATGTCCAGACGGACAAATCTATAGACAGAAAATAGATTAGTAGTTTCTTGGGGCTGGAGAGGAGTAATGGGAAGAGACTGAATTTCTTTGGGGGGTAACACAAATGTTTTAGCATTAGATAGTGATGATGGCTGTGTAGCTTTCTGACTAAACTAAGGTACGTTAGAGTTTATGACATGTAAATTCTATCTCAGTAAAGTCACTAATTGTGTGTGTGTGGAGATCTACACTGTATGGCACATATAAATTCACATGGTGGTATATCAGGAGGAGTGATGCGTGACATGAATCAAAGTGATACGGAAGCAAACAAGGGTTTGAATGTGAGCCCAGAGCAAGAATTTCCAGAGCAATGAGGTATGCGGGTGTTAATAATACATAATCACAAAGCTGTCAATTCCAGTGGCCACCTGTGGCCCAGGACTGTCACATCGGATAGGACAGTTCTGGAAGGAAGACAGAAAGGGGAAAACAGGCAGAGAAATTCCACCGATCACAAACCTCCTGGGAGCTGACCAGGCCCTCCCAGGGCCTTTTCCACCTCACTAGCCCTCACAAGGAAGATGGCAATGTCCTTGTTTAGCCATTCGAATAAACTGAGACTTAAATGGTAAAATGAGATTAAGGCAAAGGGAACTTTTCGCATACACTGAGAGTGAAGATGAAGAACAGCTACGGTATAAGAGGCCACAGGGAATAGGTAGAGGGCCTAGAAGATCTATTGGTCTGATGTTTTACAAGGACACAATCCCAGAGCACAAAAAATCAGGATTGACAAGTCACAGCCGCAGCATGGGAAGGTTCACCTTGTTGAGCTCCTCGATGCCAGAACCAGGCATGTGTAGAGCATGCCATGGTGTAGCTGGGATCAAGGTGAACGCAGAAAGAAAGGTGCCTCCAGACAGCATCAGCAGAGATGCCGGCCGCCAGGGTTTATGAGAGTGAAGGCTGTGACCGTGAACACTCAGCTTTCCTCTCTCCTTCCCCTAATTTAGGACGCCCCTCCCACAGGTACTCGAGCAGTCACAGCAGCCCCTCCCTCTCCAGGCCTCTCGGCTTCCTTTCCTTTGTACAACCAGCTTCCTCTGCTCTGCAGGTCTTTACAAGGAAGCTCTTTCCTCTCATCTTCATGAATTATCTAGAGAGGTACTTTCAGCAGCTCCTCTTTCCCGTGTGTAACTGAAACGGGGCTCCCTGAGCAGTCTCCTCCCTAAAGCATTCATCACACAAGGAACAAAGAGGAGACACTCACTCCTGCTCCCAAGGCCTCTTCCCTTTAGCAGAGCAGGCTGTGTGCCCCACGGAGGTGACAGCTCTTCACTGGAGCGCAGCTGAAGACCCAGCCCAGTGGCCCATCCGCAGGTCTCCCAGATCTACACACAGGCGCTGCCTTCTCTGGCCCCATCTCCTTAATGCCTCCTTGACAACCTAAGCCACCAGGCGCCCCTGTTCCTGGTACACTGAGCAGAACGAGTTTGGCAACTGCAGACAGAGCAAAGACCCCAGATTTCAGGTGTTCAGACTTGGACACCTGAATCTGCCTCTTCTTACCTGTTGGCCTTGGGCAAGTTACTTCCTACCTGCTTCTTCCCACTCCACCACGCCTGCTATTGCTGTATGTTTACAGTTAAAAATTCCCAAAGAAAGAGGGAGATGAGAAATTGCCAGGCCCAGCTGCACTAAGGATTACAAGACACGAATGTATAAAAAGGTCAGCACTCTTGCTTCCCACAGCTGTTCCTAGCCTTCGTTTCTTTCTTTTGTTATGAAGGGAGTTTGGCTAACTGTGCAGGCCAGTGTAGACAGGTTATATGTTTGTAGAACTCACTGGCCTGTGCACCACCCTCTCACTAGCTCATTCAGGATAATGACCAAATTGGGCCCAAGCAATGCAGCCTTTCCCTGCTCATGCATCTTCTGGGTACAAGGCCAGAAGAAGCCAAGGACCTCAGCTCCAGTGCTGAGTGTAAGACACGGTGCCTGAGTGATTTCTTCTGTTAACGAAGCTTTGGTTTATTCTGCAGCACCAGCATGAGTTCTCTGATTGCGCACACACAAGACTCTTTCCTGGGGACAAGTGTCAGGAAGGATCAGGGAAGAGGAGACTGGAGAAGCCCCGATCCTGTGGTCTGGCCTCCTCCACCTCTGGGTTCTCTCTGTGCTCAGTGTCTAAAACAGCGGCCAGACATACCTGGCTGGGCAAAGAAAAACTAAATAAAGAAGTGCTCGGCATTCCATGCAAATGGAGTGAGAGAGTCAAAGACAAGAGGATGTGAAAGAATATAGAATGATCAGGAAATTGCACACGATTTAATTTTGCAGAAGTGTGAAATTTAAGAAAGAGAATGAAAAGTGAATGAATGAGCACTGGAGACTTTTTCAAAGACCTAGTAACTTTCTTCTCTTTAAATAACCTTTCATAGGTGATAAGAAGCTTCCATGCTGATTTCTTTTTTTTTTTTTTGAGACAGGGGTTCGCTTTGTAGCTCAGGCAGGCCCTGAGCTCAGCCTCCAATTCACATCACAGCAATCCTCCTGCCTCTGCCTCCCGAGTGCTGGGATTACAGGCGTGAGCCACCACGCCCGGCACTGTGGTATGTGGTTCTGATTGCTGGTGGCGTGAGTCTCCACGCCCAGGGTTCTTGTACGTGGAGGGTATCGAACTGAGCCCTTCCGCTTGCAAGACAGGCGCCAGAACCACTGAGCTAAATCCCTGGCCCCATGCTGATTTCTTAGTAAGGAAAGAAAGTAGTCTGATTGGAAATTTACAAATATCACCCAGTCAAAAAATATAGATCCAAAATACAAGATGGCCAGAAATTGCCCTTGGTGAGAAGGAAATGATGACAGGGATGCAAAGAAAAATACAAGACAAGAGAAACATAGCAGGCTGAGCATGAGGAAGATGGAAGGATCTAAAATAAAGTGGAAGTTAATGTTGGTGGAAACAGAGCATGTGGTACCAAGAACCAGGTTGTAGAAGAAAGGGTTTTGAGTCTTCGAAAAGAACAGAATTGCCAATGTCAGTACAAGGATAAGTAGGGTCAGTGCCTCATATCTGCTTTCTCCAATAGCAAGGGAATGTGAAAGCTATCACATGCTCTACTTGTCATACGCTCTTCAATTACTCATCTCTGTGTGACTCATTTTATTTTGTACCAAAATAAATGTAAAATTTAATTTTATAGACAAATGATTTGAACAGAAACTTCACATCAAAATAAACACAAATGGCCAATAAGCATGTTCAACATCATTAGTTATCAAAGAAATAAATATTAAAGTCACCATGAGATACTTTGTATAGAGAGCTATAGGTTTAAAATAGATAAGATATGGAAATAATAGACTCTTCCAATATCAACAACAAGAAGGTTGTAACTAGTTAAATTAATAATTTTGGAGACTGAAAGGTAAAAAAATGAAACCAACTGTTGTCAAGGGTATAGACCTACTGGAGCACACAGATGTGCAAGTGGGAATGCAAAACTGGTACAGTGGAATGGAGCAGAGTGTGACAACTTCTTATAAAGTTAAACATATACCATTTAAGGATACTGTTCATTCCTAGGTATTTACACAAGAGAAATGAAAGCATGCATCATCACAAGATATATGCAGCTTTATTAGTAACAGTCAAAGGCTGCAATAACTCAGTTATCAATGAATGGATGACTGGATAACAAATTCAACAAATGAACTTAGCAGATTTCTACAGAGTGCACCACCCGCAACATCAGGATGTTCTTCTCAGTTGCACACAGGACATTATCCAAAACAGACTCATAGAACAGGCTTAAGTAAATGCAAAGCAATTGAAATTATCCCATATATATTGGCAGACCACAATGCAATGAAATTGTAAATCAAAGAAACCATAAAAACTTCATAAACACATGAAAATTAAATAACACCATCCTGAGTAACCAGTGAGTGACAGATAAAATTAAATGTCTCTACAATCAAATGTTAATGCCAGTACAACATACTGGAACATATGGGCTGCACTGAAAGCAGTCCTGCGAGGAAAATTTACAGTGGTGAATTCCCATATCAGAAAAATAGAGCAAGCTCAAAAAATAACCTAATGGTGAACCCCAGTCTTCTAGAAAAAGAAAAGCAAGTCAAGCACAAAGCTCCTATAGGGGAGGAAATTATAAAAATTAGAGTACAGATTAATACAACAGAGACTAAGAAAGTATTACAAAGAATCAACGAATTGAAGAGTTTGTTCCTTGAAAAATTAAATGAAATTTACATTGAAGACCATTTCACACTATTCTAAAATAAATAAATAAATAAATAAATAAAATCATTTCTAGATGGACTGGACATCTAAGTGTAAATGGCTAAGCAATAAATCTCCAAAAATATACAGAGAAATATCTTTGACACACTGAAGTTGATAGAGATTTTTAAAACAGGATGCAAAATTTATTTCTCACAAAAAAGTTGAAAAATTGGACTACATTAACCTTAACGTCTACTTATGAAATGTTGAGACAGGCTAGTATTAAAGTAAGCTCTTGACCAGTGAAATATATTTCCAATATGTATATATAACCAACAAAGAGTTTTATCCAAAGTATAGACTGTTCAAAAGTCAGGAAAAGAAAGGTGCTCCAAAAGAAAAGGAGAGTTTTCACATTTATAATAAGATGTTCTTTGATAAAAGAAATGCTAATTAAAAATGTACTAAATACCAAGGTCTACCTAGTAGAATGATTCAAATGGAAAAGAAAAAACCAGTATCAAATATGGGCAAGTAAGTTGAGCCACTGGAACTTTCAGTGCAAGAGTGTGAATTTCCACAAATACTGTAGAAAATGTTTGACACTACTGTTAAAGGCACTGTCCTATAATCTATAACTTAGCAATTTCATCAGAAAAGAGAAGCAGTTTGAACATCCATCAACAACAGAAAAGATAAATACTTTGCAGTATTTTATTCGCTACTGTAATGAAAATGAATGATCTATTGCTACCTGTAGCATCATATGTGAAGCTCACAACAATAGCACTGAATGAAAGAAATAAGGCACTAAAAACCTTTAGGGATTGTACATTTCCATGGAGAGTGTCCAAAATAAACTTTCCAAACCTATGATGTTAAACTCAAGATTGTATTGAAGGAAGTGTAAGGACAATGATGAAAAGATGACATTGGGTGTCTTTGGGGATATTACTAGTGCTTTCCTTCTTATTTGTGGTGACATGGAAGTATTCCCTTGTTAAAAAATGCACTTGGGCTCATTTAGGATTTATGGGTTTTTTTATATAATCTTTGCCTTCCAAAAAATATGTGTGCAAAAGTTAAATTTGAAATAATGGGGCCGGGGAGTTAGCTCAGTGGTTCCGGCGCCTGTCTTGCAAGCGCAAGGGCCGGGGTTCGATTCCCCGGTAACCACATAACAATACTGGGTGTGGAGACCCACACCCAGCAGCAACCAGTACCACATACCACAGTGCCGGGCGTGGTGGCTCACGCCTGTAATCCCAGCACTTGGGAGGCAGAGGCAGGAGGATTGTGATGTGAGTCTGAGGCTGAGCTCAGGGCCAGCCTGAACCACAAAAAGCGAGACCCTGTCTCAAAAAACCTAAAAAAAAAAAAAAAAAATTAAAATAATGACGATCAATAAACACTGTAAAGCAAAGAGGTGACAGTTTTAGATGCCGAAACAGGAGATAACAACCACCAGGGGACAGAGGCCTAGAACTGAGAACTTGTCAGGAATGAGTGTCAGAAGCAGAGAACAAGTGGAGTCAGGAAGGAAAGCCAAGATACCGGACCCAGAAGATGAGGCCAGAAAATCCTAAAATGCAGTGGTTAAAGGTGGCAGCCAGTTGCTCAAGAACGAGACACACAAGATAGGTACTGCAGAGCAATGAGATATTCTGAAATGATGGCTTCTGTTAACCCTTTATTCTAATCTTTCTTTGGTCTTGCTGTACAGTGCTTCTTAATTCCTAACAGACAGGTCACCCTGAGATCTTAGACTACAGAATTTAACTTCTGTTCAACAATTCCCAAAGGATTTCAGTAGAGACAGTGGAAGGGAGTTGTCACTATGATACGTTCTAAATATTCAGAACTCTCTCTCTCTCTCTCTCTCTCTCTCTCTCCTTGGTCTTTGAAAATCCAAGAATGTTTATAATACAATAATGAAATAAAAATAAAGTCATTCATCAAGAACCCTGTATTTATTTTCTTTATGGCTGAAGGTTGTTAAATCCTAATTATCCCAAACTATTTTCATACTGCTGAGCAGCCTCCACTTATGAAGTCAGTAATTAATATTCAATTTGCCTAGAGCTTTCAGATTTGAATGTTAATTATTGATTTCTTAATCACCAGGATGGGTATTTGAGAGCTCTAAAGAACACTGACATCTCAGTAAATGTTACAGAGTGATCAGCTCTGTAGATTGGGATTTTGAAGAAAATCTTCTGCAATCCTTTATTTTCAGACTCCCTCTCCACCTACAGTTCTTCTTTTTCTGAAGCATTTCTGCTCAGGCTTTGCTCTGCTGTTATTGATAGAATTTTGAGTTCAAATCTGGAAAAAGGAAATGTCATCCTCTACGGTTTCAGCCTGGACATCTTTCCTCCTACTATTATCCTTCCAATGGGAGAAGAGAGGAGGTGAGGAATATTCATCTCACTTGCAGAAAGAGGCAGAGGAGACTGGGACTAGTTTGGTTAGACATTGGGAGGAATGACTTGGCTATAGTGCTTGCTCTGCAGAGAAAGCAGAAAGAGCAGAGCTCAAAAGGTGTTCCAGGTCGGAGCTGAGAGAACCGATGGAAGTTCCGATGCCAGGTGATACTTGAATCCCAAGCAGGTAACAGCATCAAGGTTGTGATCAATCAAATCTTTCACATGACTCCAGTGAGTCCCAGGAGGACAAAAGCATTAGGATCTATCCAATTTTCCAGGGAAAATTAATGGAGGAGAATTGAATGTCTTCTTGTGAGTTCAGCGGATAGGGCTTATGGTCAGATCAGAGCCACGGATTGAATTGGGAGCCTGAGTGTATCCTAATCACAGACTTGTATGGCTTATTTCAGGAAAGTAACATTCACACATGCAGTCCTTCACCTCACCCATGCACACCTTACCAAGGACTCACTGTCACGCGGCAGGCCGTGGAATAGCTCATAACTGAAGATCCTAGAAAAAAAGCCAAGGTGCCACATCTGTCCAAGCCATGCTTAAGTCAGTCATGAGGACACCAGGTGAGGTGCAGGAAAAGATTTACTTAGCCAGACTCATGAGTGAAATGGAGAAAGAGAGAACGGGTATGGATATGGAGTGAGGCAGCTTAGAAGTACCTTTTGAAAACACAGCCACAAAAGTCTTTCCTTTGTTCTTTGATACAATACTGTCTAGACTGTGCACAAGGTCTCAAAGGGAAGAAGGTGGTATCCAGTGGGGAGCTGAAGTACAGCTAGTATCTTAAGTTACCCAAGTGATAAACATGAAATCATTATTTAAACATTTCTTAAACTAGTAGTATCATCATGCCTTCAACTATCTCAAGGTATTTAAAAATTTAAGAGAAAGCCAGATATAGCTATGTGTACAAACACCATCTTTTTTAATTTCTGCTTCATGCTTTTCTTAAACACTGTGGCCCCATGCTGAGCTCTAAGTCTGCCACTAGGTGGTCCAAGTGGCTCCAACATGGTCCACCCAGTACCAGATCCAGACCTGCACTTACCTGCTCTACAATGGTAGTAGCAGCTCCAATGCTTAAACTTCCATGGAATCCATTCTCTTTCATTGTGACTTTGCTGTTCTTTCTACTAATAGGCAAAAAACATTTCTACACCGACTCCCAACAAGTTTACTCATTCACATGGCTGGTTTTAGCAATGTGGGTATAAATGAGAGTAAGTAAACAGAGACTTAAAAGATGACTTTTCTTGTCCTAACTGCAAGGCATCTTCTGGATCTCTGACTCCAGCTCACTCGTGACTGTCTTAGGAGGATAAGAAAATTCTAGGGTCTGCCCTAAGTCTTAGGGCAAAAAGAAACTCAGTGGAGCATCTTCACTCCTCTCTGACCCAGTATCAGGCAGATATTTTATTTCTCTGTTCCCTCACCTTGGTGATATGAGACATACCACAAAATCGTCCCCTTCTAGGATTCCATTAACACATGCATCCCTTGCATTTCCTGGAGCATAACCATTAGGGGAATAATCCCATGACCCCTGTATAACCATCAGGGGTATAACCCCACGACCCCTGTATAACCATCAAGGGTATAACCCCATGACCCCTGTATAACCATCAGGGGTATAACCCCATGACCCCTGTATAACCATCAGGGGTATAACCCCATGACCCCTGTATAACCATCAGGGGTATAACCCCATGATTCCTGTATAACCATCAGGGGTATAACCCCACGACCCCTGTGTAACCATTAGGGGTAACTTGGCCACCCTTGTCTTGAAGCTTCTCACACCCACCGCTTTCCTTTCACACCAATTCTTTTGTCTGTTCTAATAAATATTTTACCCTCTATTAGTAGGAGTAGAGAGGAAAAAGAACTGGCTAATCAAGTATTATCCCAGACCAATTTCTTATATTCAGATCATTTTGTTTGTTTTATTTCCATCCTTGGTCTGGCTTCCATTTCTTGATCTGATGGTAAGAAGAAGAGAACAAACCAGGAAACTGAGGTAGTAACAACAGGAAACAGCAATGGCCCCACTGTATAGCAAATGCATAAGACTCAGGTGAATAAACAACCCCGTGAACTATTAAACCAAAAACATGTGGAGGGATCCAGACAGTAGCAGAGACTCAGGACACAGGGAAGGCAGTTCCAGGCTGGGCTTCACTGGGCAGGTCCAGGGCACGGCCCCAGGTTGCTGTTTAACATGTGTCTGCCTCAGTGGGCCCTGACCACCGTCTCTGGCTGAACAGACCCACAGCCATGAGCCACATCCTGACAGTCATGCAGCATTTGGAGGGATCCACTCTTGCTCCTGACTGGAATATGAACCAGTTCTCACTGCTTTTTTTGGTTTTTTCACACTTGTGTGTGGGGTGGGGGGATGCTGTGGTCATATAATTATGAGGTGGGGGTCAAACCCAGCTGTGCAACTAATCTCACCTGTCCGAAGTCCTCGCCTTGCAGGGAGCTAACTCCATGCAACTATATTGGTAAATGAGGGTCTATGTGGTTAAAACCTAGCACTTCTGAAGTATTTGCCAATCTTGCATCTATATGATAAAATACGGAAGCAAAGCCACATTCTCCTTAAAAGGTCAATTTCCTTAAAAGAAAAAATATTCATCTCTTTCCTTTCCATGTCACCACCTATTAGTTATTGAAGTCCTTCCTTTTTTGCTTCTTCTCATATCTTTTTCTGTTATTCCTAACTTGGCCCAATGACCACCCACCCCCACTCCCAAGCTGGGTCCTGTGTTCCATGAAGTGTTTCACATTTCTCCATCTCTGTCCTCCTGATTATTTCTAAACTTCATGTCTCTGAGCCTCACTGGATTGGGAGCTGCTGACATGAGGGGCTGAGTCATTTAGGACCTTCTCTGTTCACGCACATCTGTACTCCAGTGATCACCCCAGCACAGGGTCCTGGCACACACTGTATACTTCTGCAGATATTTGGTGGTGGCTGGAGCACATTTAAAAGTACTGCAATTAAAATATCTCTGATCTCCCTCAAGAAATCTTGATCATGACTTTGAGGACTTGCCTTAGTATAGCTGTTAGAATCCTGGAGGTTTCCTCTATTGCCCTGGAGTCACTACACTGACCACAAATTAAAGTTCCCCATATGCTCGCTTGGCTCTAACTAATACTGGCTTAGGCTTATCTCTGATCAGCCTGAGTTTCAGAAGCCTAGAAGAAATATCTGGAAAAGAGGACGTGTGTGAGTGAGCATAGCCTGAATACCAGTCAGAAACAGGCTTTGGAAGAATAAACATCCTTCATCTAAAAACCCATGTGCAAGCACTCTGCGCTGCCTCCACGGAGAGGCAGGTGCGAGGTCCTGTCTGGGTCAAGGATGATCACTGCTGCTGTTCGGACTACCGGAGACAGGATCCATGACCCCAGTGCCTCTTTGCTGTCTTTGACATCTACTACTCTATGGATTTTTGAAGTCTCAATCTGTATACTTTTGAGAGCATAAGGGTTTAACAAAAGAGTACTTTCCTTTCTCCCCTGGGCATGTGATAAATGGCTTGTTTCCAAGCGTTTCTGCAGAAGGGAGAAGCCGAGAAGGCATTAGGTGAGTCGGGAGCAATTCTTCCGTATGCTACTTTTGAAAGGCAGGCTAAATCCTTTCAAGACAGAAAGTGGTAGGTTTGCCTTTTTTCCATCTTGGCAATTATCCTTTGGCTGCTGCTTCTTATAGGTATAGAGTGGTTATTTCAGATTAAAGGAGCAATTGAATCTGTATCAAAAATAAGTTTGTGATTCCTCGCCTACCTGACAAATGTATTATTACTGCCTTCGCAAAGGAGCATTTACCTGTCTGTCAGAAACACACTGTTTTCATTTTGTATGAAATCCTCCTTTACTTCTGAAACTGTGTCGGTGGGATAAAATCAATGCTTTTGACAGACATTTCTCAAGGGAGAACATGATCCTCCTCCTGCCCATGGTAGGGCCCAGCCCTTTGAAGCACCTTTCAGTTGGAGAAATACAGTGATGGACCTGTGTGTTTCAACAACAGGACCTCCCAGCTTTCCCTCCTTCCCAGGGTCTCTGCTGCTTCTTTCATTCGTGTGATACTTAACAGACTGCAATTTTCCTGAACTTTCTCCCTAGTTTTTTTCTTACAAAATAAAAAGTATTTCACATTTAAAGGAGAGAAGCATTTCGCACTACGACTGTGAAGTCCCTGGAACTCAGACTCCTCTGGCTTGCTGCAGTGCTCCGAGCTAGCAGTCCATCATCCTCCCAAGTGGGTCATCTGTCTCTCAAACTGTCATGTGACTCACTCTTACACTTCTTGAGAACCTTGAAGTACGTTGTCCAGGAAAAGAGTTAACAGCCATCTAGAGCTTAGGTTGCAGAACACACTCATCACTACTTCTCCTGAGCCTGTTGAGAATCTTGGAAGGGAGATGTTTCCCCACCTCACAGATGAGGAAATGGACACTCCAGAGGGGGAAGGACCCTGCCAGAATCAGACAGCTCTGTGGATGGCCTCACCCAGCTCACCTGAGAGGCTGTGTCAGGATTCTTTGGCTGCCATATAAAAACCATGACTAATTAAAACAAAACTTTATGGCTGGGGCCAGGGATGAGTGTGCCCAGGGTGTACCTACAGTTTGCTAACAGTGCCTTCTTCCCGCCATGCAAGCCCAGCTCAGTTATGGCCCTGAGCTCTGGGCGTGAGAAATGCAGAAATAAGGGCTTTCTGCTGAAATGCCCAGGGCCTGTGTGTACATCATGCAGCTGGGGTGAGGGATCCAACCTACAACCTGCACGTGTACCTCAGGAACTGCAGAGTCAGTACCCGGGGTTCCACTTCCTGAAGCATCTTACATTTACCTAAATTATCCTTGGCTTTCTAGGGAGGAGCTTTCAGAGGAAGATGGTCAGGCCATGGGCACGGATTTTAAATTATGTTGATATACAATACATCTGCTTCATTTCAGGGTTCCCTGGTCTCTATACCACTGATATTTGTGGCTAGACCACCCTGAATTATGGGGGCTGTTCTTCGCATTACAGGATGCGTAAGCCTCAGCCCACTAAATGCCAGTGGCCACACCCACCCATACCCCAGCTGTGCCTATTAAAAATGACTCCAGACATCCCCAAACATCTCCAGGAGGCAAAATTCATGCAGCTCAAATTGAGAGCTGCTGCCTTCTTGCACGGTATTTGATGTCCGTTTATTTGGTCCCTTAACTGTGAGCTCGCTCACCTCTGTACTCCCAGTTCACAGTGGCCACTGAAATTGCCCTGCCCACCCAGGCATGCTCCTTTGAGGGTCTGGACTCAACTCGAGTCCCTTGGCCATGGCTTATTGGACACAGAATTTAAATTCAACCAGATCCTCTCTTCTGCCGGAAGTAGAACTGCTGGCCACTGCAACAGCTGGGGCTGTACTTTAGAATGAATGAACTGGGAGCCGGGAGCCACTCTTGTACCTGTAATGGGAATGAAAAAGCCCATCTTCAAAGAAATGAGGCTAGGACAGATGTCTGAGCCCAGACTAGGGGCCAGATGAGCTGGTCTGGGTTGGTGATGGCTCTTCGGACACTGCCTGGTACACAGCCCTGCCTGGAGCCTGGTTCCCATCCTGCCCTTGGGCCCTATGAAACACGTCTGCTCCTCTGACAACATTCCTTTTGTACATAAAATAGCTTGAAATGAATCTTGATTCTTGCAATCAGAGAAATCTCATCGATATGTGGGACCTAGAACTTGGTGAATATTCAATAAATTTTGTTTAATTAATTGATTGAATAATGCACCACAGCCAAGAACAAGGGGTGATAAGGGCCAGACTCAGCAAAAGCAGAAGCAGCAGGATCCCTGGCCTCCTCGGGCCCATGGGATGGGAAAGTAACTCCTTCCTCTAGACAGTGCCCGGCGCGCTAAGAGGCAGAGCAGAGCCAGGCACAGGGAGAGACGGAAGGGGAGCAGAGTAGGGAGTATCAACATGACAGGAATTCAGCCCTCCACGATTCTAATTCAGACCCCCAAGACCTTCCGAGCAAGGCCCAGCCTAGAATACGGGCTCCAACTGGCCTGCAGACAGTCTGATTAGTCACTGAGCCCCAGCTGCTGCTCCCAAAGCATCTCCCAGAAACTCCCAATCCAGTCTGTCACAGGGCTGCGAGCATGCATGAAGGAGAATCGCCGGTGTCACAGCACTGCCGCCGAAGACAGGTGGGAGCTGGCAGGGGCCGTATGTCCACTTTCTGGAACAGTGTGCCCGCCCCAGGCTGTGCTGGGTACACATGGGTGTGTCTGCAGCACACAGGTTCCTGGAAAGCTTGCTCTCCTGGCTCTCCACTGGGCACACCAGGATGGCACCAAGTTCTAAAAGATACAGGACACATGGTAAGAGGACCAGGCTGAGGTTTCTGGGTGGCATCACAGATAAGCAAGGACCACTTCTAGTGCCAAGCAGGAAAGATGCAGAGGAAGCCTGGGCTTTGGAGAGGTGAGCAGATCAGTATGGGTGAGCAGACTGCATCCATGTTTAACCAGGAAATCTCTGTCTTGTTAAGTGGCAGGGGCTGCTGATGTGGCATCAAATAAGTGAAGTTAAAACCACAGTGGCCACAAGGGGCACCCGGAGGTCAAAGCTATAGAAAATGGATGACCAATGTTTGTTCACTGAGCAGCCAGGGATGGCTCTCTGAGAATGGCTCACGGAAGCAGGTAACCTGAGTTCAGAGTCCAAACAAGGCTTCTCTGATTGGGCAGGTTCTCTTGGACAGCATTTTCCTGTAGAAAACTTCCATGCACTTGTATAGTCCATTTTATGCTTGCTAATCTGTTGAACAGTCAGAGACTATCTGTTGTAAAAATAATGATGTAAATATAAGCCAAACAAGGTACAAATAATCCTCATTGTCAGCTTGTTAGGCAGGTGCAGCCGTCTCACAGAGTTGTTGGGTTGAGGTGACAGAGTAGAAAACCAGAAGATGAAAGTGTGCAACTGTCTTAGTTACTTTTCCTATTGCTGAGACAAAAATACCCCACACCAAAAGTTAAAGGAGAGAAGGTTTATCGTAGCTCACATTGTAGAGGTTTCAGTTCATAGTTGCCTGGCTCCAAGACAAGGTGGCATGGCAGAGGGGCATCCTGATGGAGAAACAGTTTATAGTGGGCAGAAGGCAGCAAGCAACAAAGTAGGGAAGCAGCAAGCAAGTGCCAGCAGCCCTCATTCGGTTCCCTATCTTCTCTACAGGCTACTCCCCCTTCGAGCAGGCAGCACACATACTAGAGGACTTTCCCATTATCCACCATTTCCCCTTATACCAACCCAGTCAGTGCACTAAGTAGTCACATACCCTTGATCGGAGCATCACACACTGTAGATCCAGCCATCCCTGCAAAGTCCCACTTAGGGTTTCATAAGGCTTTGAGAGAACATCTAGACACAAGCCATGACAGCGCCCTTAATGCCAGAGATGGCTAAGATACTGGTATGCAGACCATGTCATCATTGCCATATACTGAGGAAATATAATTCGAATGTGAAAGGAATGTTGGATGGCTTGAGAAAATAATCGATAAGAAAGGGGATGGTCTGGACAAAAACACTTCAAAGGTAATTTGACCCATGACAGTGGGCAGCCAGGGAGCAAAAGCTTTGCCCCAAGCCCCTTTTAACACTAAACAGGAAGATCCCCTGCAAGCACACCACTTCCTCCTAGGTTCAGCCTACCAGGAACACTGTCACCAGCACAGTCCTTCCTCCCAGGGGCCCTAGCACTTCCATCTGGCTTGCTGCTCACACAGCCTCCTGGATGGCAAGAATAATAGGCACAAGCTCCACACAGGTGAGCAAGTAAAGGATGCAAGTCCTGTCAGCAAAGGACACATCTTGAGGGTTCCTATTCTATGGGCCAGCTACCATAAAAAGTGACCTCACAGACAACCCAAGGACTCATGGTACAATTTCAGAATAAGAATTTCTAGAGGAGCAAGTAGGTTAAAAAGGTAGCAATTCCAGTCTCAGCCCAGCTCTGAGGCTTAGGGAAGCAACTATGAAGCCATGTATAGTGCAGGCAGTCCTCAGCATCCAAAAGTACAAGGTCCCCAAACCTTCTTTCTTCTTAAATAACGCACTCTATAATAGCTATGATATTAAGTTTGTGGCAGATATTTGCAAGATGCTAAAGACCCAAAGAAAGAGAAGCTGCTTGACATTATGAAGCTTACATCCTAAAGGGACTCTTCATGCATGGGGACATCAGAACGCTTCTTCCCAGTGAAATGTGAACAAATGTGGCACACAGATGCCAAACATTCTTACAGAGGGACTCACAATCCCCTCTGGGCCTTTGACTAATAAAACTGAGCTCTGTGCTCTTTTGTAAGGAGGACCATAGAAGGCCAATGCTCATAATATCAAGGATTCCTAGTGTTGAATATGGGAAGATTGTCCATGCCCTGCCATCTAACTTCCCAATGCAGTACTCCAGAAGCCCTCCAGTGGGGAGAACTGAGTCTCTTATCTGAGTCCACAAAGAAGCTGGTCCATACAGAAGACCAATCACAGGAAGGCCATACAACCATAGCTCAAGCAATGACTTAGAGTTAGACAATGAGTTGATTCCACCATGTAATGACTATGAACTTGAATCTCCCTGTGATTCAGCTTCCTCTTGTATAAAATGAGGATAATAATCCCATTCTCCCTGGGTTGCTGAGTGCACTGGAGGAAACCTTCTGTATAAAGCACTTGTACTAGATCGAATATGTGAAACAGCAAATTGTAGGGCCCCGCTGTCTTCTCAGCTGGCTTTCCCTTCTCCCACCGCCGACCCTGTCCCAAAGTGTTTCTCTAGAGTACTTCAGGACAGGCTTCCTTCCTTACCAGAAGAGGATGTGTCTTCCCAAACTTTCATCCCTCAGTTTCTGTCCTCTACTCATCAGGAGAGGAAGTACCCTTCAGATAATAGGTCTGAGAGTCCTCTGTGCTGAGTAAGAATCACTCTGGGGTGGACTCATATGGTGTGGAGCTTTGATAAGGAACCATTCAAGGATCCCCTAAACCCTGGGCACATCAGGACAGCCCCCCATCCATGAAACAACAACTCAGATTTCTTCCATTCACAAGGCAAAGCAATAAATTTCCCCTCAATTCCCAGTCTCCCGTCGTCCTTCCTCTAAAACAGTACTAGAACGGAGATGAGTGGTTTCTTGGTGTAGTGCTTCCCGGTTTTATTGCAAATTAAACATGCACACATTATAAACAAACAATAGATGTCTCTAGAGCAAATATACAGCTTGAAGACCCCTCATAAATTCTTCAAGAGGAGCTCTTTGCAGTTTATAGCCTCAGTACAATTTTGTGTGAGTTATAGCCCTGCTTGTGTATGTCAGGAAGCAGGCCTCTCACTTCATAGCCAAACTGCCCATTCTCCCATTTTGCCACAAACTCATTCAGAAATGGAGTTTGGTGAAGTTCTGGTCTCAGACTGGCACATTTTCTCCTTCCTTCTATATTTGTTGATCTTTAATAATATTCTCTATTGCAACAAGTTCAGAACTCACCTCTATTCAACAAATCAAGGAAATCTGGAACATGAAAATTGTCCCTATCTATTCATTTTCTTTGACTGCAGTTTGAGTTGGATGGGCCAAGGTCTAGAGAAGTTGAACATAAGAAACTCACATTGCTTTTCCTACGCTCACACACTCCACCTTCACCATGCTACATATGTCTCACACTCAGCATACCTCACAAAATGCTTCTATAACCAGATGTACAGACTTTTTCTCCACATGTACCATGAAATCCTCCAACCAAGAGTATCTGGATTCCTCTAGTTCAGGTTAATTCCAACATTATCAGTCTTAAGGTAGCATCAGATCCCATAGATAGGGATGAGTCCCACCAGATGGGCTGTATTTCAGATAACAATTACAAGTCCTAAAACTTAACTTGAATTTCTAACCAGCTGGATCTAAATTGGAGGTTCTTTCAATCCTCACCTCCAGTTCAATGGATGTTCTAGACAGCTCACAGAACTCAGGCCCACATGGTTACTGGTTTACTGTGCAGATAAAAGATTGAGAGAGCAAGCCAAATGAGCAGCCAAGTGAAGAGGTATGGAGCACAGGCAGGACCTCAAAGACTCCATGCTTTTTGGAAGCCACTCTCCAGGAGCCTCTGTGCAGTCACAAATAGAAGGCTGTCCAAATCCTGTAGTTCCAAAATTTCTGTGGAGGCTTCATCATGTAGATGTGCTCGATTAGCAACTCAGTCTCCCCCTCTCTCCCCTGCTGGAGGATGAGGAGTAGGAAACTGAAAGTTCCACGTTTCTAATTGGCTTCATCTTTCTGGTGACCAGCCCCATGCAGAAGCTAATGGAGTCACCTCATCAGAAAAAATGATAGTCCTAGAATTCAGGAAATAGGAACTCCATGTCAGCAACTGGAGTCAAAGATTAAGTATTACACAAAAGACGAACTTACCATCCCTATCACTTGGGAAATTGTAAGGATTTTAGTAGCTCTGGGCCAGGAACCATGGGCAGAGAAAACATATTTACATAAAATGCATCAGGAATCCAAGGGAATAAGTGGAAATGGGACCAGTGTGTGGCCAGACTATCACTCCTGATGCAAGACAGAGGAGGCACAGGCTCGAATATGGGCCCCAACCAGAGAGATGAGCGGAAAGCATGGGGATTTCCAGGGTGGACCTGGGAACAAACAAATCTGCACAGGACAGGTTCAGTGTCTCTCAAGAATCTCTGTCTCACACTGACTCTTTGTTCTATATTTTGGAGCAGCCCAGCAGGGGCACTGATCAAGCAAGTCTGGGCTCAGCTAGGTGGTTTCCATCTCAAAGGACACTCAGGAAAGGGCTCGTCCTACACAGCAAATGTCATCTCCAGGGGCTTGACTTGTAGGCTCCATAGAGCCCTGGCAGAGAGAGGGTACAACAGAGGTAAATGCTGGAATTTTAGCTCTTTCCATGCCATATTCAATGAGGAAACTGAGGCTCTAAGGGGCTGACCAACCAAAAATGTACAGTTCTTATCCAAAAGATATCTTCTCATTCCAATTATTACTGCTTTCTTAAACAACAAGGTTATGCATGACCATTTTTAACCAGTTAAACTTATTTTTTGAGAATGCTGTCTATGTCACGATGTTAGAGGTAGGTAAGCTAGTTAGACATCTTGTAGGCAGTTAGGCAGGATGGCCCTTGAAAAGCCCACAAAAAAAGAGACCTTCACTGAAAGTCAGCATTATCAAAGAAGAAAACCACCCCTCCCAGAAAGCAGTGATTGATAGGCCTCGATCCCCTCCCTAGAGTAGAGGGACCTTAACCGACCTCTCCTGGAAAAGACTCCAGACTGCAAATCCTTGTACACTAGATATGTGACTTGATTTCTCATTGGATCCCCATTTAATCAGTATTACCTAAGCAATTATATTTACTATAATCTTACTGGTTGATATTTTTTATCCATTTTGTGATTTCTCATTGCACCAATATCATCTAGGTGACTGTACTTGCAATGTTACTGGTTGACTGTAATTTTGTCCCACCTTAAACCCATGTCACCTTGTGGTTTTGCTCCATAAAAGCCCCCTGGGAGGTGAGGCGAGTGGGTCACACACTTTCAGGTCCCTCTTCTGTCCCTCTTGGGCAGAAGCTTTCGTTCTCAATAAAGCTTTCCTACTCTTAACCTCTGTCATTCCTAAAATTCATTCTTCTGTTTCAGAGAACACAAACTCTGTTTCAGATCCTTAGAAGCTTGGAAAGTAGGCTTGCTCCTCTGTATCAATGATACGTTGTGTTAAGATCATTGTCAAAACTCAAAATCTCAAACTTAGGGCTGGGAATTACACTTAACTCTGGTGAATTGTGCTATGAAATCTGATTACAAGCTTCTCAGAAGAAAGGTAACAAAAATATAATAGAAATGTTAGTTTTGCTAGATATCCACAGGCAGAAAAACGAAACCAAAACCCTATCCCTGGTTACAAAACTGAATTCAAAATAGGTGAATTAAAGATATAACTGTAAAATTATTAGAATTAAAACAAAAATGTTTCATGACCTTGATCTGAACATGGAGTTTTTTAAGAAGATGTCAAAAACAACAAAGAGCAAAAATAGGAAAATTGGACTCCACCAAACTGAAAAGCTTTCTCAGAGCAAAGGAAACCATTGATAGCATAGAGAGATGACCTGCAGAGTGGGGAAAAAATATTTATAAACTGTGCATCTGCAAGGATTTAATATCCAGAATATGTACAAAACTCCTACCAATAACAAGTAAACAACCTAATTTTAAGAATTTTTAAAATGCTAAGAATATCCTACAATAACTCTCAAGTTGACTTAGTCATTCCCCAGAGTATATGTGTATCAAAATATTATACACCATAAGCAAATGCAATTTTTATCTGTCAACTTTAAAAAAAAGTGACTTTGTATAAGTATAGTTTTAAGAAACAGAATTTACAAGATCAAAAAGAGCCTGGTCTCCCTTCTGGCTGGAGCAGGCCCCAAGGATATGAAATAAAGACCCAGGGGTAGAGGGAGTTCTGAGCTTTGCAGTTTATAAAGAGCTGCTGGCCAGTCTACAGTGAGAGGACGTTCCTATGTGGAAGACATTGGTCAGTTAGCCAAGATGATATTCTGCCTCCTGGCAAGACTTTCAGGCTCTGGACCCCTCCTGAGAGAGATCTATACTTCCTGGGGGCCTCACTGCGTTTAAATTTTCTTGAGGAGAAAGACTCCCAAGTTATTTTTCAGTCTCATACACATTCTGATTGAAACCTAAATTCTTACATTAGAATGAATGTTCCCGCTGCTGAAAGTATTCATTAATAAATGATGAGAGATTGGACAAGATAACAATAGAATCCCAATGAGCAATTGAATTTCTCTGAAAATCATAACTATTTTATGTCCAAGGAAGCTCTGTTAGTTCCTTGGCACTGGGGATACGTGATTGGGAAAATAGCAGTAATTTTTCCAAAGTGACAGATTTCTTTAAGCAAAATTAATAGATTTCCTTTATCTAGGCCCTTAAAGTCCTGTCTGTGTTGCTTCCAGCCCTTCTGGTCTCTAGCTGGAATCGTATTGTTCACTCACAGTCAGTCTGGATTCCCAGGCACAGGGAAAGCTCTCCGCAGGGAGCCTCTTCCCGCTGTTACAGAGGAATCAGGATGTCTGCCAACCAAGCCCCTCAGTCATGCCTGTGAGCAGCTATACTATGAAAGTTGCAGTTTGCAAGATGTGTTGATGACAAATTCTTCATATAAAGTAGTTGTAAGTCTGCCCAGCCCCTGCGTTTTCTTCCACTTTTCTTATAATTTTTTTATTAGTATCTGTTTGCAGTGCATAGTGGTTATGCTTATTGTTGGAAGTTGGTGCGTGGCTAGAGCACATCTTGATTCTTTTTTACTTTGCCTCCCATCTCACTCTCTTCCCTCTCTCTCAAGATCCCTTTCCCATCTTCAAAAGATCTCTCTGACTCCTACTACCCACCCTTTCATACTTTGGGTTTCTCATATAAGAGAAATCACGCAATATTTAACTTATGTATCTGACTTATTTCATATCACATGGACTTAAGGTGCATCCATTTCCTACAGATTACTCGACTTTATCTTTCTTCCCTCTTTTAAGTTTAATGGTGACAGGATCACCAGAAATCAGCACATCTTCCCTGAGCGACCCCTAAGTGCCTCACTGGCTTCTCCAACCCTTCCTGAAGCTGGCCAGTCCCTGTGGGGAAACTGAGGGGGCTCAGTTCCAGAGAAGAGCCCCTTTCTTTGTCTCCAGTGGAAGCCCTACCTGGTACAGACCCCCCCACACACTTCCCACCCTCTCCAGTGCTGCTCAATAAATGTTCACAGAGCCTAGAAATTATTTTATGGAGAAAAGATTTTAATGAATACAGGAATGTGTTTACCCCCAATTTATCCTCTGCCTTTTGGCAATAAAATCTGACTGCATCTGACAAAGGGTTTCATAGTTCTATAAAGAAAGGCAGCTTATACCATGAACAGCTTACAGCTTTTCAGAGGAAAAAGAAAAATTTAAGCCGGAGGTGATTTTAAAAAATAATCTTTCTCACATACCTTACAAGGAACAAACTAGCCTATCCTTGCTCACAGTCTTTCAGATTGGTAGCAGGAAATCCTTCTGATGTTTGATGATTCCATTTCCACTGAGACTGGCACATTTCACAAGAACAATAATTGCCTTTTTCCTGAATGTCTTTCCAGCATTATCATCATTATTATTGCCATCATTATTAGGTTAGGTGCTTGTGCCTAAAGCAACAAACTATCAAAGGCAGCCTTCAAGGCTCTCCCTGAGTCATCACCATGTCTAGAATGGATCTTACATTAACATTGTTGCATTTTTATTTCAGTCAGACTATAACTCTCCGAAGTCTGAAGAACTCCTTCCACCTCTATGAACAGAAAAGCATTCCAAGGCAGTGTAGATTTTCCCCAGACAAATAGAAATATTATTACCTGGAGAATTGCAACTGGTGCAGCTTTTGCCTGAACTAACAAAATTTCTCCCTGTATTGCCTTCAATCTTCTTTTCAGCTCTGAGGAATTCCACCATGCTAATGGGTACTTAGATGGCATGCATGGCGGGTGCTCAGAAATGTGAGTCAGCCAGCACAAGGGAGAACGCACTGCTCTGGGCAATACTGTGGACTCCTACAGGACAGAACTGAGGCTTGCTTGGTTCTCTATTCCCTGGCACATAGGAGAAAGTCTTTGAAAGCTTGTTGAATTTCAGCTAGATCAAAAGAAGAGATGAGGGGCTGGGGAGTTAGCTCAGTGGTTCCGGCGCCTGTCTTGCAAGTGCAAGGGCC